>QJPP01007532.1:0-187335 GCA_003996215.1 Jaltomata sinuosa
TTATAAATGAGAATAAATGGCCATAGTATAGTTTCACTTGTACATTTGATTTCATAGGCAACATAGTCATAAAATGAAACTAAGAACTAATGCTTGAATAATTAGATATCATGATTAAAGAAACTAAGTTCGACATAAAGATTCTACTTGAGAGGAAAAATGATTTTATCGTAATATATTTGTCATAGGCCTTGAATGCATCACTTGATATAATCTACCTTTATCGAGGGGAGGGTATGCATAGGTTTTACTTGACTCACATGCGCGACGTAATTCTGTGCACGGGATTGAGACCATACCATTATAGTGAGCCCAAAAATTGTGGCGTACCCGCCCTTGTGGCATTATTTGTATTTGGAGTCAGCTGGAACGTCATGCACTAGTTTTTCCCTGACTCGAGCCAGTACATGACACATGTGGCCTGCGGGCAGACCCTTATAGTGAGCCTTCAAAGGGCGTACCTCATATCAAACTGCGATTATAGTTATATGTATAAAATTATAGTAATAAGTACTTGAGCAACATATGTCTTATACGTGAACCTGGATCGCATTTGGTAGGCCATCATATGATTATTTGTATTAAGAATTGCCACATGACACCACCTAGGAAAACTATTAGGTGATATATAATAATGAAAGAGGTATAATGCATTATATGTTAAGCTAACAAAGCTATTCATGAGCTATAATCTCATATTAAAGTTTCTGATAATTTCTATCTACAGTTGTTCATCTTTAGTACTTAGAGCATGACATGCTAAAAAGACTAGTATATAGGTTACAACTCCATATTGTATATCTGTTACTTGTACGCTCATAAGTCCTTCACTTTGAAATCTGATTCACATGAGCATCCACACTTACCTACTTGTTATTCTGTTTGCTTTACATACCAGTACATGTTGTATATATACTGACGTTCCTATGTTTGGGGGTGCTGCATTTATGTATATGCAGAGTCAGGTATGCCAGTAGCAGACTTCTATATTAGGCACTCGTTTCATTTTCAGCAAAACAGTTGGTGAGCTCTTCTCTCATCTGAAGCTAGTAGATGTCTAGCACTCTTTAGTCATATTTATAGTTAGAATTTAGGTATTTCAGGGCCCTGTCCTGACCACCTGCCATTGTATAGTCGCAAATGTTATTAGAGGCTTCGTAAATAATGTTAAGTTGTCATACTAGCTATAGTTTCACTTGTTTATATCAGTAGTGAGTCCAGTGGGCTGGTATTATTCATATACATAGTTCTTATTATCGTTTATGAATAGTAACTCTTTTTCTTAACATAGGTCAGTTGTATAGCACATGTTCATACGGTTCTTGTCCGCCCTGCCTGGGCTTGGGGCGTGACAAGTGTCCTTTCTCTAATTCTAAAATAGGTATACGCATATATTTATGGCGGTGGTATCCATGTCAATTTGCGTATATCTCGACTTATTAGTGCCAAAATGTACATGTCAGATAAATTTGCCTACCAAGACTAGGGTAGATAGGCTCACACTAAGGGATCATTTGGTAGGGTGTATAAGAATTATGCAGAATATGATGTATTAGTTATACTGAGATTTTTCTAATGCGTGTTTGATTGATGTATTAAAAATAACATGCATTGCATAATTCTTTTAAAAAATATTTGTTTACAAAAATACTCTCCACAAATATGGTGGAAAGGATGTGAAAAAGATTTTGAGGACAATTATATCTTTAATTATGCTAATGCATGCATTAAAACTCATTGCATTACTAATACATGAAAATTCATGGTATTAGTAATACATAGCTCAATACACAATAGAGTGTATTAGTAATGTAAGCATTATTTATACATGAGCTAAAAAAATGTACCAAACAAGGTACTAGTAATACACAAAGTTAATGCATGCATTAGTTTCTCTAATGCACTCTATCAAACGACCCCTAAGTGTTGTAGCCAGGATAGGATCTAGCGTTATACCAACGGGGTCACATGAAGTTAGCAGCTTATGTTCAAACCCTGTATTTCTATTCATATATATATATATATATACTATTCTAAAAGTGGGAAGCCACAATGTTAAAAGTTGAATTACGAAAATACCCGTCATATATTGATAGACCATTTTACCATTCATAAAAAAAAAAAAAAAAGAATTCCATAAATCGAATAGGACTCTTTACCTGTTCCATTAGTCATTAGCATTGAATTGTTACTCTTTTAAGCTTCTCCCATTAAAGCATACGTTCAAAGTCTTTTCATATGTTTTGTGACCTTTTATACAATGTACAACACATTAGCACTTCACTTGGCATTTTATCATTTTTATCTTCTCTGTCAAAGCTTTATACATTGGCTAATTCTTGATTATTTTTTCCTCAGAAAACTCATTGCTCATTGCTCTTTCCTCTTTTCGTTTAGGGTGACACATAGCATGTGATGTTAGTTCATATCACAAATTTGTACTTTTAAACTGTCAATTATTTAACCAAGAACTCTATTCATATATAAAAAACTCAATGTTATAAGTTTTGTTTCATCTCTTTGCTAATTTTTTTTATTTTTTTCACGACAGACAACGAAACAATTGAAGTGCTTTTGTTGGACAAAATATGCATGTGCGTTCAACATCCATGAGGTAAAATATATGCCTTCAAAAAAATTACTATCATATCACTTCATTATGTGGTTCACTAGCAATGTCAGAATATGTACATTGTGTTCCTTAATTTGTTGTCAGTTACTACAACTAGCTCTATTTCTCTGTTATGTTGCATAAACTTGCATCTTATATTCATAGTTTGTGCAAATAATTCATCATTTAGAGCTTCTATTTTCTCTTCAAATTCTGTGCAACTCAGAGCACACATATTCTAATATATAGTGAATTTCATGATTATAAATTCATTCCATACTAGACCAGGCCAGAATAGGGTTATGTACATTTTCATTATGAGAAGGAGTAGTTAGTCGGGCCTATTTAAATAAATACGTTTATATTGATTATCATATTCAAAAATTCTAAAAGTGAGAAGCTCCAAAATAAAAATTGAAAAACTAAAATACCCTTTAAAAGCTGAACGACTTTTTTATCCGCTAAATCATATGTTATTCCTTTAAAGGTATTGTACAAAAGTGTAAAAATAATTTATTTGAGCAATTAATAATGCTTATAAAACTAAAGAACTCATTTATCTTTTTGCCTTTATCCCTCTTATTCAATTTAACTAAATTTGAAAGGCAACAAAGACTCTAGCAAACAAATATTAAAGCAGCGCCACTGCCTTCATTATCAAGAACGTTTGGTTTATCCTTCCTTAAATTGTGAAACCGCTGCTTGCGAAATTATAAAAGTTAGTTCTAATCATAAAATGAACAAATTAGTAATATTTTTGGATAATAATACTCTCATAATGTTGTCATTCTTAAATTTAGAGCAGAAATTCATCAATATATCACACACCATTGGATACTATGTTATCTTAATTAGTTTTACATATTTCAGTATTTTCTAATTTTGGAAATAAATAACTAATAATTAATTTTTTTAAAAAAAATAGGTGACATGACTATGTTTGTGTAGAAAACATATATTTACTAGAATATATTTGAGACTAGGAAAATCATTAGAATTCAAGATAACAAATAGGTAACAGGACTACCACGACAGAAGATTTTGAATTTCATTTTTTACCTTAATAGGTAGTCAAGCACTATATACCTTCAGTTGAAATATATAAAGACCTAATTAAATAGGGGAAGGAGAAAAGAAAAAATATTTAAAAGTATATTTACAACTTTTGAAAAACGTGTATTTATAACTTTTGAAAAACTAAAAGCAAAAAAAAGAAGAAAAAAGAGAGAGAAGATAAACTGAAGGAGAAATTGTAACTGATGAAGGGAAAAGTGGTAGTAAATTAAGAAGGATAATATTAAACAAATGCAATAAATATTTACAGAGAAGTTACAACTTTTGGGTTCTCAATAATCAATACAAAACAAACGTAGATATTGCATTTATCCTCAGTAATCAATACAAAACAAACATAGATATTGCATTTATTTTGTAAAGAAATTATTTGGAGGGTATTTTTTTCATACAATATTTGAAGGGTAATGCAAATACAAGCTCTATATAGAAAGACATTAATCAATATATACAACGTTTATCATACTTAAAAAAATGTTACTATGTGATAAATAACTATCAACATAAAATTTAAATTGTACAAATTTAATAAGTAGTAGGCGATGAACGTGCAACGCGCGTTTTCAAAAACTAGTATATATATATATATATATATATATATATATATATATATATATATATAAACATAACTATTCAATGGTGAATTCAATTATTATTATATATTTATTTGAGTCATTGTGTTTCGTCATGCTTTAAATTCTATAATATTTTATCATGATCCTTTTTACTTTGATTATTTCTTTTTTGTTTCTGCTTTTATTTGCTTTGTCTTGAGTCTAGGATCTATCGAAAACAACCTCTCTACCTCCCAAGGTAGGGGTAAGATATGTATACACTTTACCCTCTCAGACTATGTAATGAACATTCACAATATGGTGCACTTATAACAAAACAATTGTACTTTCACTCAATCTCGAACTTACCTCACTGTCTTGTTAATTGGAAGAAACCACCGATGGGAAAAATAAAGGCAAACACTGATGGGGCAAGTCAAGGAAATCCGGGACAGAGTACTTATGAATACTGTTTGAGGGACAACCAAGGAGACCTAATCTATGCTCAAGCTGGACAAATAGGGGTTGTGGTAGAAACTACAGTAGCATATGAAGCAGTAAGATATTGTTTTACACAAGGTATCACAAATGTGAGTCTAGAACCAGACTCCCTGATCCTTAAAAACATCTTAACAGACCATGGCAAGTGGTACATCTAGTGGAAAGCATAAGAAATTGGATGCAACAAATACAAGTGGAAAGCTTACATATATTCAGGGAAGGCAATATGCTAGCAGACTACTTCGCCAATGTAATAACTTTTCAGGAATTGCCGAGCAAAGGGAGAAAGATGGTATTGCAACAAATTAAGAGCACCTGCCACTAGAAAAATAACTCCAAGAAGACCTTGGCCATCCGTGCAGAGCTCAGTGAAGAGAACCAACAGCTCAAAAAGGACAGCTGCAACAAAATGGACCTCCTGCCTCAGCTTAGTTACAAGCGGGATATAACTAAGAACAACCAGTGGAGACAAGAAAGATGCACCATGGAACTCACTCACCTGAGAATCAATACTCATCGAAAATGGCGGACCATCCTCCGTGGAAGCTTCAACAAATCACGGGGGAAACAATCCGACACTGTTGAGATGTTACTGATAGAATAGATTTTACTTTCCTTTCTTTGCCACTTGGGCCATTGGCCAGACTTGGTTTTCTTTATAATTAAATAAAACGGCCCATTGGGTCAATTTAACAAAAAAAAGTGTTTTTTGGAGATTGAAACATAATCTGTCTATTTTTACATGTTCTATATTGACTTGACATCTTTTTAAAGAATAATAAATAATGATAAATTTAATATATCACTCTTTAAATATAATAAATTTAATATTTTAAAAATTATATTGAAAAATAACTATAGCTAATCATATAAATAAATTAAAAATTAAGTGAAAAATTATCTCTTAATTTTTTAAATTAGACAAATAAAACTAGACATATATTTTTAATATAGTGAATAAATAAAAAATAAATGGTAAGAGTAATACTTTATCTATTTCTAAATACTTATCATACTTATTAAAAATGAGAAATTTTATTATGTGAGTCACATAACCAATACTATTTATATAAGGCTACCTTATTTCTTAACAAATAAATACTTTATTATTTTAAACATAAAATAAAAAGGGCAATATTTTTTTTACTGAAAGATTTGGGTGGGGAAATGGGTTCTTGGGACCGTAGGGAGGAGAGAGAAGGTTTTTACCATGGTTAGGAGCTTGTGGTTAACTAAACAAATCTGCACCATTTATTTATGAAGGGGACACGTGTAACAATTTCAACAGCCCACTGGAGGAAATGGAGGGATCAGCTACTGGAGGGGAGCCGGATCCCTCAGGTAATCAATACAAAACAAACGTAGATATTGCATTTATCCTCAGTAATCAATACAAAACAAACATAGATATTGCATTTATTTTGTAAAGAAATTATTTGGAGGGTATTTTTTTCATACAATATTTGAAGGGTAATGCAAATACAAGCTCTATATAGAAAGACATTAATCAATATATACAACGTTTATCATACTTAAAAAAATGTTACTATGTGATAAATAACTATCAACATAAAATTTAAATTGTACAAATTTAATAAGTAGTAGGCGATGAACGTGCAACGCGCGTTTTCAAAAACTAGTATATATATATATATATATATATATATATATATATATATATATATATATAAACATAACTATTCAATGGTGAATTCAATTATTATTATATATTTATTTGAGTCATTGTGTTTTGTCATGCTTTAAATTCTATAATATTTTATCATGATTCTTTTTACTTTGATTATTTCTTTTTATTTCTGCTTTTATTTGCTTTGTCTTGAGTCTAGGATCTATCGAAAACAACCTCTCTACCTCCCAAGGTAGGAGTAAGATATGTATACACTTTATCCTCTCAGACTTCTCTTTTTGAGATTACACTAAATATGTTATTGTTGTTATTGTTACTTGAGATCGTTATCGAAATTCATAAACTTTAAATCATGGATCCAACTCTGATTATAGCGGATTGACCCCGGAGATTTCAACTTTTTTTTTTAATTCCTTAATAACTCAAGAAACCCCTTGAGGACATTGAAATTTCTTATCTCATTATTCTATTAAAGATTATCTTGTTGATTATTTCCTTTAGATATGTTTCCTTTGAGTTAAAATTGAAAGTGTAATAGTCATCTTGTTTTACAGTATTGTTTCAGGACTAGTTTAGAATAGTCTTGGACAATAAATTTACGTTTAGAAAATTGTCATTAATTAAGAAAAAGAAAGTCTATACTTTCAAGACTTTTAAAGTATTTGTTCGAGATGACAGATGCTCGTGTTGATAACGTGTTATAAAATAAAGATTATAAAGTAAATATACTAGAAAAAGCATTTAGAGAAAGCCTGATATATATATTATTAAACTTTAAGCTAATACAAATGAACTGAATTAACTTCCTATGTATAGAAGAATAAAAGTTGTTGCCTAAGCCACTTGCTAGCTGTTTGCTGGATTACAACCTTATCTAATAGCAAATTTATTCAATTCGTATCTAATTGTAAACTTATTCACTTGCAAGCTTATTAAAAAATTGTATAATGAACATATGCAATATAGTGTATTTATAATATTCTTCCTTGAATGTTCATTAATAAATAATGTATCTCGTTAAAATTATTTTTTAAATCTCATCTCTTGATATTGCTGCTGCAGGGCGCATTCAAGACATGAAAAACAATGAAAGTTTTCCTCAGTATATCATGATCAGTGATACTTTCACCACATAATTTCAACTATGCTCTATTGAAGAATTATATTCACAAATTAATTTAAAATTTTGTAGCCTTAAACAAACCCAATCAAAAAATGCTTATGAAAAATTGACCATCTTCAGTTGATCATATCTATCTTTTAAATTATTCCACAACATAAGAGAATCTTAATAGTGAGGTATTTTAATTTCAAGCCTTCATCACGTTGATGGCGGAGGAATGTCATTGCCTTGACACGGTCTTGATTTGGTGCCTAGTTTTTATTTTTGATGGTATTTATCAAACCATTCGCATCAAGATGAATTTTAGCATCAAACATCTAAGAGAGAAAATTTTTACTCGATATATCCAGGACGATAAATTAAAGTTTAGAAAAATTTATCATTAATTAAAAAAAGGATATACCTTCAAGGCTTTCAAGGTATTTGCTCGAAATAACAAAAACTCGTGTTGATAAGTATATTATTCTACTTCAAATTGAAATATAAATGAAGTGAATTAACATTCTATTTATAGAAAAACAAAATCTGTTTTGTAAGCTACTTGCAAGTAGTATATTGCAAGCTTATCTTAATGCAAATTTATCCAATTGTAAGCTTATCTGATTGCAAACTTATCCAACATCAAGCTAATCCAATTATAAGCTAGTCCAATTACAAGTTTATACGAAGACTTACTCAGAAAAAAATTATGTAATGAACATTCACAATATGGTGCACTTATAACAAAACAATTGTACTTTCACTCAATCTCGGACTTACCTCACTGTCTTGTTAATTGGAAGAAATCACCGATGGGAAAAATAAAGGCAAACATTGATGGGGCAAGTCAAGGAAATCCGAGACAGAGTACTTATGGATACTGTTTGAGGGACAACCAAGGAGACCTAATCTATGAGAAACTACAGCAGCATATGAAGCAGTAAGGTATTGTTTCACACAAGGTATCACAAATGTGAGTCTAGAAACAGACTCCCTGATCCTTAAAAACATCTTAACAGACCATGGCAAGTGGTACATTTAGTGGAAAGCATAAGAAATTGGATGCAACAAATACAAGTGGAAATCTTACATATATTTAGGGAAGGCAATATGCTAGCAGACTACTTCGCCAATGTAATATCTTTTCAGGAATTGCCGAGCAAAGGGAGAAAGATGGTATTGCAACAAATTAAGAGCACCTACCACCAGAAAAATAACTCCAAGAAGACCTTGGCCATCCGTGCAGAGCTCAGTGAAGAGAACCAACAGCTCAAAAAGGACTGCTGCAACAAAATGGACCTCCTGCCTCAGCTTAGTTACAAGCGGGATATAACTAAGAACAACCAGCGGGGACAAGAAAGATGCACCATGGAACTCACTCACCTGAGAATCAATACTCATCGGAAATGGCGGACCATCCTCCGTGGAAGCTTCAACAAATCACGGGGGAAACAATCCGACACTGTTGAGATGTTACTGATAGAATAGATTTTACTTTCCTTTCTTTGCCACTTGGGCCATTGGCCAGACTTGGTTTTCTTTATAATTAAATAAAACGGTCCATTGGGTCAATTTAACAAAAAAAAAGTGTTTTTGGAGATTGAAACATAATCTGTCTATTTTTACATGTTCTATATTGACTTGACATCTTTTTAAAGAATAATAAATAATGACAAATTTAATATATCACTCTTTAAAAATAATAAATTTAATATTTTAAAAATTATATTGAAAAATAACTATCTTATAATATAAATAAATTAAAAATTAAGTGAAAAATTATCTCTTGATATTTTAAATTAGACAAATAAAACTAGACATATATTTTTAATATAGTGAATAAATAAAAAATAAACAGTAAGAGTAATACTTTATCCGTTTCTAAATACTTATCATACTTATTAAAAATGAGAAATTTTATTATGTGAGTCACATAACCAACAACAACAACAACAACAACATACCCAGTGTATTCCCACAGCGTGGGGTCTGGGGAGGGTAGAGTGTACGCAGTCCATACCACTACCTCAGAGGTGAGGTAAAAGGCTGTTTCCGATAGACCCCCGGCTCAAGACAGAACAGTCTAAAAATAGGCTAAAAGGACGTAACAATGATACAGGGTAAAAATACAAGATAAAACTACAAGAGACGATAGGAAGTAATATGTAGTAACAAACAACAGACAGAAACAGAGCACTGCCACAAAATACTACCACGAGGAATCCATGAACAAGAAACTATAAGCGTAGCACTACGATTACTAGTCGGGACAATAAGGAAAAACACTCCTACCTACTAGCCTACACACACTTCTACCTACTACTCTTCTACCCTAATCCGCGTCCTCCACACCTTCCTATCTAGGGTCATGTCCTCGGTAAGCTGCAACTGCGCCATGTCCTGTCGAATCACCTCTCCCCAATACTTTTTGGTCTACCTCGTCCTCTCCTGTAACCATCCATAGCCAACCTCTCACACCTCCGCACTGGAGCATCCGTGCCTCTCCTCCTCACATGTCCGAACCATCTCAACCTCGCTTCCCGCATCTTATCTTCCACCGACGCCACACCCACCTTATCTCGGATATCCTCATTCCTAATCCTATCTCTCCTAGTAAACCCGCACATCCATCGCAACATCCTCATCTCCGCCACCTTCATCTTTTGAATATGGGAGTTCTTTACTGGCCAACACTCTACTCCATACAACAAAGCTGGTCGGACCACCGCTCTGTAGAATTTGCCTTTAAGTTTAGTAGGCACCTTCTTATCACACAAGACTCCAGATGCGAGCCTCCATTTCATCCACCCAACACCAATACGATGAGTGACATCCTCATCAATCTCTCCATTTTCCTGGATAATAGACCCAAGATACTTGAAACTCCCTTTCTTTTGGATGACCTGTGTATCCAGCTTCACTTCTACGTCATCATCCTGAGTCGCCTCACTGAACTTGCACTCCATATATTCAGTCTTGGTCCTGCTCAACCTAAACCCCTTAGACTCGAGGGTCTGTCTCCAAACCTCCAACTTAGCATTAACTCCTCCGCGAGTCTCGTCCACCAAAACTACATCATCCGCAAATAACATGCACCATGGCACCTCACCTTGTATTTGCCACGTCAATACATCCATTACCAAGGCAAATAGAAACGGGCTAAGGGTCGATCCCTGGTGCAACCCCATTAACACGGGAAAGTGCTCTGAATCTCCTCCCACAGTTCTAACGCGAGTCTTGGCCCCCTCATACATGTCCTTAATTGATCTGGTATACGCCACGGGTACACCTCGAGCCTCCAAGCACCTCCAAAGGACCTCCCTAGGGACTTTATCATACGCCTTTTCTAGATCGATGAACACCATGTGCAAGTCCTTCTTCCTTTCCCTGTACTGCTCCACCAGTCTTCTAAGGAGATGAATAGCTTCTGTAGTCGAGCGTCCTGGCATAAAGCCGAACTGGTTCTCTGAAATAGGCACGATCTATCTCAACCTCAACTCCACCACCCTCTCCCAGACCTTCATAGTGTGGCTTAGCAATTTGATACCCCTATAGTTGTTGCAACTCTGAATATCGCCCTTGTTCTTGTACAAAGGAATCAATACTATTTATATAAGGCTATCTTATTTCTTGACAAATAAATACTTTATTACTTTAAACATAAAATAAAAAGGGCAATATTAAATTTAATATTTTTTTTCTTAATTAAAATGCTTAGCTTTACTGAATCTCGGACTTTGGGAACTGAAGATACCTTGTTCCATGGGTTCACACTTCACACACCAACTACCTCTATTTATCATATCATATACTCCCCGATCTTATATTAGGTGATCATTATATTACAAATAGTTATTTCATATTAGTTGATTATTTTATTAAATAAAAAAATATTAATTAATTCTTTTTCATATTACCCTTGTAATTAATATATTTTAAAAGTATTTACACTTATTTGTAAAGTTTTTAAGAATTGAATTAGTAAAATTATTTTTTTATTTATGATATTTTAATATACGTGTAGAAAAAAAATATGCAACTAATATAGCACACAGGGAGTAATACATCTTCTATTGTTCCTCCTTAAACTATATTAAGAAACATTCTCCTCCTCCTCCTGCTACTACTCCTCCTCCTACTCCTCCTGCTGCTGCTGCTGTATCTCTGTCTGGATTTTCGTGTTGGACTTTTCATTCAAATGATCCCATTCTTGGTGGAGTTTTCTGAAGCAACCAATTAAAACAGTGTTTACAAGGTCTGATCTTTCTGCCCCACCCATTTCACAGCTCTGGGACTCGTAATGATTAATCACTCTTTTTTCTTTTTCTTTTTCTTTCTTCTCTCAGTAGCTACTCAGTACAAATTAGTTATAAACTTTTTCTGATTTGTCATCATTGATTATTGATCATCTGAAATCCTTGTGAAAAAAAGGAGTAAAATTGGGAATTTTTGGGTCGACCCTTTTCTTGATATGCATTCTTTTGTATAATTCTGAGCCTTTCTGATTAATTAACTGGGTGATGGTGTTTTTTTAGTTACACTGGTTGTTGTTGTTCATCTGAATTGTGCATGGAAAATAGACTTTTCATGCACCTAAATGTGTGGCCTAGTGGTCGATAAAGTGATTTGAGATGAGAACCATGAGGTATTAGGTTCAAATTTCAACAGAGAAAAAAAATACCAGGTGATTTCTTCTAATCTGCTCTAACCTTGGTGGTAGGTATCACATGAAATTAGTTGAGGTGAGTGAGAGCTGGCCCGGACACTACGAACACGATTATCACAAAAAGAAATAGTTCAAATTAATGATATTTCTTAGGGACAACGATTATTGTTTTCTGATGGAATGGTAAATGAATTCAGAAATTCCCTTACTTGATTATTTGTAGTTTGCAAAAATGAGCTATTCCTTTTCTCCATATGCCACACTGCCCTAGTCTTTCTGTTTCATTTGCTATAATAATTGTAGAAGTAATAATAAAAGCCAATATGGATGCCACAAGTCTGATGAACAAGTAATGTAAAGCCTTTGATCTGCATATTCTTTTCTCCGATGAGTATTAGTTTTTGTGCAAAAATAATCATCTTTTAAATGGTGTCAGCAAATTGGAATTCCACGACATAAACAACAACATATCCAGTATTGTCCCATAACTAGGTCTAGGGAGGGTAGGATGTACGCAGACCTTACTCCTACATTGTTTCTTATAGACCGTCTGCTCAAGAAAATCATATTTCCAAATAGTTTTGAAAGAAATGCAAGAGACATCCCAACTAGAATTACTAGTTCCATTTTTTCTTTTGGAGGGATTGTTGCTGATTGAATTTGTAGTGCCCTTTCTCTAATTCTAAAATAGGTATATACATATATTTGTAGCGGTGGTATCCGTGTCAATTTGCGGAGATGTCAACTCATCTAGTGCCCAAATGTACATGTGTTAGGTAAATCTGCCTACCAAGGAGTGTTGTAGCCAGGGTAGGATCTAGCATTATACCTATGGGTTCACGTTAACTCAGTTCAAACTCTGTATTTCTATTAAGAAATCCACTAAATATATATATGTTAATATTCAATTGTGAACCCCAATTATTATTGTATATTTATTTGAGGTCGCTGCAAGAACCCATAAACTTTAAATCGTGGATCCACCTATAGTTGTAGTGGGTCGATCCGGGAGATTCCAGTGTTTTCCCCATTCCTTAACCACTCAAACATCCCCTTGGAACATTGAATCTCTTTTCCTCATCATTCTACTAAGATTATCCTGTCGATCCTTTCCCTAAGATATGTTTCCTTTGAGTTGAAATTGGAAGTGTAATAGCCATCATGTTTTACAGTATTGTTTTTGCAGGACTAGTTTGGAGAGACATCCAGTAAAACTATGGAACATCTTTGTCCATCTCCAATGAAGGCCACGTCAAATGGCATTTTTCAAGGTGATAATCCCCTGGATTTTGCACTTCCGCTGGCCATTTTACAGATATGTTTAGTTCTTGTCGTCACAAGAGGTCTTGCCTTTTTGCTGCGGCCGCTACGACAACCACGTGTAGTTGCTGAGATTATTGTAAGTTGTTTATCCTGCCATCTTAAAGAAAATTTGGTTCATTGTCTGTAATTTGTGTATCGGAAGACAGTTATTCCTTCTATGGTGCCCTATTGTCTTCATTTCGTTACTGGTTTATTCTTTTCCATTTTATTTCTATCCTAGCTGAAAGTAAATTATCTGCCCTTCATAACTGTTTTGTCCTTTTCAATTTTCCTTGTCTCCAAACTTAAGTAACTTACCTGTCCTATTTCTTCTTTTTCTTCTTCCTCCTTCCCTTAGGTAGTGATTTGGACTCCAAAAGGCTGCTTTCAGTGACCCATAACTAGCAAAGAAAAGCCTACTTGGTTGGATCATCATTTATAAGTCATCAAAAAAACCTTTTATTTTTTGTTTTCTGACTTTCTCGAATCACATGTTTTTCTCCTCGTTACAGTATATTAGATTTCAGTGAACAACTTCTGTGATGTGATCCTTTAGTCTTCCTTTTCATTCTTCTTCATGGCACGTTTGTTAGAAGAGGAAAGAACAACTTCACCTTTTCTATTGAATTACAGTAGTACTACTAAGTCATGGATGTTGTAGTGTTATAGACAGAAATTTGTGAATGGCTCTATTGCTGCTGCACATGAATCTTCCTCTCCCCAAGAAAATTTAAAGGTTATCTTGAACTTCATTCTGTTTAGAAAACTAACATTCTGTTTGAAGAAAGTTGGTGCCCACTACTTAACTCAGGGACCAGGTCCTTAGCACAGTTCCACTTAAAGCAATAAGTAAATTAACACACAAGATTTACGTGGAAAACTCCCTAACTTCAGGAGAAAAAAACCACGAACTCACTTTCACTAACTCTTCAAGTTTTATGATTACAACTCAATAATCAAAGGAACTAACTCTAGTACCTAACTCAAACAATAAACTCTTATTGTTTCAACTCACTCAAACTCACTCTCTCCAAGAAGCCAAACCCACTTCTTGTTACAAAACTCACAAACTCTTTTTCAAGAAGCCAAACCCACTTCTTGCTACACGTCTCACAAACTCTCTCTAGAAGCCAAACCCACTTCTAGTTACAAGCCTCACAACACACTCTTTGTCCTAACAATCACACATGATTGAACTAGAAACAATTCTCTCTTTGTGTCTTCGTTTGAAAAGCTTGCTTGAGATCTCTATTGCTTGAGAATACTCCTTCTCAGCTTCGTGCAATAGGTCTAACGAATTCTTCTTTGCTCCATTGCTTTTATAGAAGTCTCAAGCTCTCCTTTCCTTGATAGGAAAGATGCAGTCCTTTCCTTGTAGGATTTGGACATGCTTCAAAATTGAATTCTTTTCCTTGTAGGACTTTGACACGCCTTTTTGGACTCTCCTCTTCTTGATAGGAAAGCTATCAACCTTTCCTTGTTTGACATGAACTGCCTTTTATAGTTAATTTCCATAATTATACTTTTATCAAAAATAAGTTTTGCCTCATTATCAAAACTTGTTTGACAAGGTTTCTTCACTGTTCCTGATATACAGGGAGGAGTATTGCTGGGACCATCAGCTCTCGGTCGAAACAAGGTCTATTTGCATGCAGTATTCCCGCCAAAGAGCATCACTGTCTTAGACACTTTGGCAAACATTGGTCTCCTGTTCTTTTTATTTCTAGCTGGCCTAGAACTAGATGTCAAGTCATTGCGTCAGAGTGGAAAAAAAGTTCTTGCAATTGCTGCTGCAGGAATTAGTCTTCCGTTTGCTTTGGGAATTGGCTCTTCATTTATTCTTCGAGAAACTATAGCTAAAGGTGTAAATGCTACTTCATTTCTTGTATTCATGGGTGTAGCACTTTCCATAACTGCATTTCCTGTTCTGGCACGAATTTTGGCTGAGCTGAAACTTTTAACTACTAATGTCGGGCGAATGGCCATGTCTGCGGCAGCAGTTAATGATGTGGCAGCTTGGATTTTACTTGCTCTTGCCATTGCCTTATCTGGTGATAATCTATCCCCTGTTGTGTCACTTTGGGTTTTCCTCAGTGGTTGTGGTTTTGTCATTGGCGCCAGTCTTATTGTGCCACCAATTTTTAAGTGGATATCGCGGCGTTGCCACGAAGGTGAACCTGTGGATGAGATGTACATATGTGGTACTTTAGCTGCTGTACTTGCAGCTGGATTTGTCACTGATATTATTGGGATTCACGCAATGTTTGGGGCTTTCGTGATTGGAGTTCTAGTTCCAAAAGAGGGGCCATTTGCAGGTGTACTGGTTGAAAAAGTTGAGGACCTTGTATCTGGTCTTTTCCTCCCATTGTACTTTGTCTCAAGTGGTCTAAAAACGAATGTTGCTACAATCCAAGGTATACAATCATGGGGTTTGCTAGTTCTGGTCATATTTACAGCTTGCTTTGGGAAGATTGTTGGCACTTTAATAGTTTCCCTTCTCTGGAGGATTCCCAAAAATGAGGCTCTTGCTCTTGGTTTTCTTATGAACAGTAAGGGACTAGTGGAACTGATCGTTCTTAATATTGGTAAAGACCGAAAGGTAATGCTCGTCAAGCGTCTTATTGTTTTGTGAAATCAGGTAATCTGTTTCAGCTTTAAATTGTTTACGCTATGTCTCATGCAGGTATTGAATGATCAGACTTTTGCTATCATGGTTCTGATGGCTCTCTTCACGACCTTTATCACCACACCCTTGGTTCTGGCTGTTTACAAGCCAGCAAAAATGCTAAGCAAAGGCGACTATAAACATAGAAGAATAGAAAGGAAAACTCCTATTACTCAACTGCGAATACTGACCTGCTTCCGTAGTTCCAGAAATATTCCATCGGTCATTAATCTCCTTGAGGCCTCACGTGGGACCGAGAGGGGAGAAAGGCTTTGTGTATATGCAATGCATCTCATGGAGTTCTCGGAGAGACCATCAGCTATCTTAATGGTACACAAGGCTCGACGTAATGGCTTGCCCTTCTGGAACAAGGTTCAGCGGTCAGCTAGCCACGTTGTTGTGGCGTTCGAGGCTTTCCAACAATTAAGTCAGGTCTCTGTGCGGCCAATGACATCAATCTCATCACTCTCTGACATGCATGAAGATATTTGCATTACTGCTGAAAGGAAAAAGATAGCAATCATAATTTTACCATATCACAAGAATCTGAGACTCAACGGCTCATTTGAATCAACTCGATCTGATTTTCACTTGGTTAACAAAAGGGTTCTTGAACATGCTTCATGTTCCGTGGGTATATTTGTTGATCGTGGACTTGGTGGTACTGCACAGATATCTGCAAGTAGCGTTTCCTTTTCTATTACCGTTCTCTTTTTTGGGGGCCATGATGATCGTGAAGCACTTGCTTATGGTGCTCGTATGGCTGAGCACCCAGGAGTCGAGTTAACAGTCATTCGTTTCCTAGTGGAGTCAGATTCCTCAGAAGAGATAGTAAGAATAGATACAGAAGGCAACTCTTCTGCAACATTAGTCTGTGCTGATGAGGAGTTTCTCGCTGCTTTCAGAACGAGTATATCAGACGACAGTTCCATTAAATATGAAGAGAAGAATGTTCAAAATGTGTCCGAAACAATTACTATCCTACGTGATTACAGTCGATGCAGTTTGTTTCTGGTTGGTCGAATGCCTAATGGTGTAGTAGCTCTTGCATTGAGCCAGAGGACTGATTGCCCTGAACTCGGGCCAATCGGGGGTTTGTTGACTTCAACAGAATTCTCCACAACAGCATCAGTCCTGGTGGTGCAACAGTATTATAATAACTTATATGCAAATAGTTCACTGCAGATGGCTGAAAATTGAGTTCCATAGAATTAGGGGCCCTTCATTGATCTTTGAATTAAAATTACTTCTTCATTCTTGACATTTTGTCCTATTCATCTCTTTGAGCTGTTGGGTAAGAATGCGTATAATAGATCCTTGTGGTCTGGCGCTTCCTGAACCCCGTGCATAATTGGAGCTTTAGTGCTCCGGTGCCCAGGCTGCCTTTTTTTTTGAGCTGTAATTATCACTTTTTAAATACAAGAACTCAATGTATGAAGGCTTGGCAAATTTTTTGGTTGCTATTTTGTTTATCGTAAGTGGAGCCTTTTTTTCTCGTATTCATAAGTAGCATTCCATGTTGATTGTCTCCTTTCACCCCAAGATTTCAACAAATAAACATTTGATTAACGAGTTTAATTCTTGAAAATATTGTCCCCACATCAACTAGCCATGGTTGCAAGAAGACAGTGCAATCCATATAAAATGGTTTGATGGCTCAAATATAAGTTCTTTACATACAGGCATATGATACATTGCTCTCATCTAGTCATCTTTTTGGTCGGGGAAATTATCTTAAATCCATGTAAAAACAAAATGAATAACACAAAACTGCTGAACAATATATGTACAAGTCTCTTTTTCCATCTTCCTTTCCAATTCCCAAGTGTGGGATTATTACAACAACAATATGCCTAGTGAAATTCACAAGTGGAGTATGAAGAGTGTAGAGTATACGCACACTTTATTCTTACCTCATAGAGATAGAAAAGTTATTTCTTAAGGACCTTCGGCACTCAAAGACTCAAGTTGTAGTTTGATATTTGAACAAGTTTTAATGGCCACTATACTCAAACATCCGTCTAGTCCAATGAGAAACTTTATTTTGTGCCTCATATAACCAACATAAGTTGTATGAGATTTCTATTTGTTTCACAAATTAATGGACTCAAATCTGTTGAAAATAATAATTCAAAGTTGTAGTAGGAATTTTAAATTATTTAGGATTTGATTTTTGGTATTTATTTAATTCAAGTTTAGTTAGGATTTGATTGTCCTAGTTTATATTGAAATAGATTTCCTAGTTCTAGTTTAATTTGACTTTCTAGTATTATAAATAGGGGTGTCATATTACATATTTTCATGTAAGGAGAATTATTTGGGTTTATGAATAAAATATTTTCCTTCAAATTGGTATTAGAGCTTCATCTTGGTAGAGAATCAAAGAGTTTCCGCTGCCGGCGAGCGGCTATAATCAATATATGCGGCCCGTCTGACCAATAATATAATGACAAACATCAGGCAAACGATAGATGCATGAAAAAAATCATGCTGAGAGAATTATGCGAAAAATATTGTTGATCCAAATAGGTACAAACAAATATGAAACAAGAGGAAGAAACATTTTTTTAAAAGACAGAGAAAAGTAGCTCCAACAATAGAGTGTTGAAGAGAAGTGCTTCAACTATTGAAAGTTGGAGAGAAGTGCTCCAACACAACAAAAAAAAAATATCGGGAGTTGGAGAAAAGTGCTCCAACAAAATTGAAGATTGAAGTGAGATGCTTCAACAATTGAAGGTTGATGAGAAAGTGCATCAACAATTGAAAATTGGAGAGAAATTCTCCAACAAAAATAAGGTTGATGAAAAAGTGCATCAACAATTGAAGATTAGAGAGAAATTCTCCAACACAAAAAAAAAGAAATTGAAGATTGAAGAAAAGTGATCCAATACAACAACCATGACGACAACAAGAAAAGACAAGAGTATACAACTTTGAATTACGGGAGAATGTTGAAAATAATAATTCAAAATTGTAGTAGAAATTTTAAATTATTTAGAATTTGATTTTTGGTATTTATTTAATTCAAATTTAGTTAGTATTTGGTTGTCCTAGTTTATATTGGAATAGGTTTCCTAGTCCTAGTTTGATTTGGCTTTCTAGTATTATAAATAGGAGTGTCATATTATATATTTTCATGTAAGGTGAATTATTTGAGTTTATGAATAAAATATTTTCCTTCAAAATCTTACACTTTGAAATCCACAAATTGTAGATTCACCAATTTATAAAACAAAAGGAAATCTCATACAACTGTTCAGTTGTATGGGCGCGAAGTGTAAAAAATTTCAAGCTTGTTAGGTCATGTAGCGAAATGTGACTCTTAAGAAACAAGAAGCGTTTGTAGTCCAACGGTTAGGATAATTGCCTTCCAAGCAATAGACCCGGGTTCGACTCCCGGCAGACGCATCTCCCTTTTTATCTTTTTGCAACTCTTTTGAGTGATTTTAAGTAATTTTGCCTTATCTTGTCTTATTTTTGGGTGATTTCAAGTGTTATTATCTGATGAGTCGATATTGACAAATGACAATTTAAATTCTTGATCCGTCTCTATTAACAATCCTCATTACTATAAAGATTGTGTTTGCTTAACATCCAGTGTCATGAAGCTCTGTGCCCGGGGTGGGTGGAGCTTTCAGCTGAATCATTGCATGTAACATCTCTTCCTAGTTTTAACAATTTAACTTGAAGTTTATGTAGGAATCCATAAATTTCAAATTCTGAGTCCGCCCGCTATTAACAATCCTCATTACTACAAAGATTGTGCTCGCTTAACATCCAGAGTGTCATGAAGCTCTCCGTCGGGGTGGATGGAGGAGCTATCAGCTGAATCATTGCCTTGAACGTCAATGGATGGTTTACAATGACGGTAGCATTGCAAGTCCAAACCCCAGTTGTGGGATCACACTGTATATGTTGTTGTATATTTGTATACTGAATATGCACCGCCGCAAAAAAGGAATGAATGCAGTGCTGTTCCATACAATCAGGCTGTTGGTAGGAAAAGAATTATCATATAAATTTCTGTCAACCAGCAGAATGAGGAAAGAAAGTACATAGTTGAATCTGGAAGTTTGCTTGCTTTTTCACAAAGCTCAAATACAACGAAACATTAGAAGGTAAACTAAGGGTTTATCTTAAGAAGATTGAAATCTCTTGGGCAAACCATTGCCAGTATCACCTATCACAGAAATCGAAAAACAGAGAGAGGAGAGACAATAGGAGCTATAAGAATCTACAACACGCACAACATGAGTACGAAAATGTTCCTGAGCATAGATATTACATAATGAATACATTTACACACACTCGAGGAATGTCCGAAATGAATACCAGAGGCTACAGAGAACTTCTCTACCCTTTTGCCTCATCAATGATGTACACTGAGGCAATGCCGAAAGCGTCTCTATGTATCTGGCATCCATATTACAGGTAATCGTACAAGCACAATGGTCCCCTGCCTAAACGCTAAACCCAACCCAACCCAGCATAAGATTACAACATTCATTTCTTCCATGTGACAGGCTATACAAGTCCTACCATATTTTGCATGTCTAACAGCAGTTAGAAGGAATAGACAAATGCAACAGTAAGGGGTTCTTGTCTGATCCACTACATAATGAGCTCAATCCAACATTCTGTCATCTCCTTGGCTCCACTCCATTGGCCACCTTCTTCAGCTTCTGGTCACTACTACTACAAGCCTTATCCATCACCCTTGTATATGGGGACATCATATATGGTTTATTTACAAAGCTGTTGCTGAAACCTTCTGACTCCCTAAAGGATTTGACAGGAGTTGATCTTATTGATTCAGCTGAACAAGGTATCGGTCCTTTCTTATCAGGTTTTCTAAAGTTGACTGAAAGACGAAGCTTCTTCGATGGAAGTATCCCATCAGCAATTTCAACCAGATTATTTGATCCCACCACTGGTTTTGGTGCTATGAATTGATTTTCAGATTTTTCAGTCAACTTGCATGCTCTCATGCCCTTCTGAGAAGGTTTCTTCAGCAATTTGGTTGTAATTTCAGTGTTCTGCTTCAACGAATGTGTAGCAATCTTGCAAAGCGTCTCAGCAGCAACCAATATCCCTGGAGATTCAGCTGTTACCATCAGATATAATGAGTTTTGTAAGGATAAAAACATCTAGCACAACGCACATGAAATATAGTTTTGTCAAGATCTAACATTTCTTGGAACTAAATGGAGAATGTGCATCAATGCATGTACTGTACTGTATATTTCTTGATATCATACAGTATGATTTGTTCAAGATCTAATACTCCTCTAACATGATGCTCGGTAACCTAAATAAACTAGCAATCATAGAGCAACTTAAAAAATGTAACGTAATGGATATTCCATAGAAACTCAAAGAATACAGATTGATCATATGAAGTCTCTGTCCACAATAGTGGCAGATAAACTACAAATCATCTAGGAAGTTGTGATGGATAGATTTCAAAGTAAAATAACTCTTTGGTTAGTGCTTACAGGTTCCACATGTAAGCACAACCTTAGGGAAATACAAATACGTTTCACTAATCAGAAAGCAAGAGAACATGCAACACACGGGAGATTTACACTGTTATCCCTCTAGTGGAATTCCGTTGGTACAAAACCGCATAAATTTATTCATAAAAATGCAGCAACTCTTGTACTCAAGCCCCTGAAAAATTTACCTGGTGGAACTTCTGAAGTGTTGCTGGCTGCAATTGATGATGAAATCCTTTCACATATAGTAAAGCTATCACGGTCTGATGAAGCATTTTCATTTTTTGAAGGCCCAGACACTGAAACTCCTGTTGGAACTAGTTTGTGATTGTCAGTGAGTGATTGCAATTCCACAAGGAAATCAGTAGAACCTTTCAGTGGAGTCAAAGTATTTTCCACTCTTACCCATCTACTTTGGCAAACCATCTTACTTGTAGATAATTTAGCTGAATCAGGAATAGTTTTAGGATGCCCAGAGCACGTATGTGACCAAGGAAAAGGAGGCAAGCCATTTCGCTGAGATGACGGCTTGCTTAGACGAAGATCACCGCTATTTCTTGAAGATGCAGGCTTGACTGTGTCCATAAGTAAAGAATCCAAATCCTTGGATGGAGTGAGCGCAAGGCGCTCCAACACATCCTTCAGTGTATATGATGGAGAATGACACATTGTCGCAACTGTCTGAACCTTGCCACTATTTTCCTGTACCTTTGAGAAGAAAAAAGAAAAAAAAGAAAAAGATTATGAGCTTTTTGCAGATACTGACATATCTTGTTTTACCTTGTGAACCTAAAAACAGCGTCCCATTTTATATGGCATTAGTATACGAAAGAGTAGGTTTTTTCTTTGGCTGCAATTTTCTCAAATATTATTTTGGTTGCAATTTATTGTGATTTGTAGTACTTTTGCAAAGTTTCTAATATGTAGATTTTACTTTAAAAGTAACGTAACTGATGTCCAAATGCATACCGAAATTAGATGGTTTGATCTTGTACTTCAAAGTTCAAACTCAACAATTCCTTTTAGGACAACGGGAGTAATCCTTTTAGGACACAAAGCAGACTTGCTTGACCTAGTCGACTGTCGAATTCAGTTTCAGTAACAAATAACCTTAAACACTCACCTGATCAGAAGAAGACAGATTATCCGTCCTGGTCTCTCCCTTGTCTCCATCATTTATAGAATGTGCACAAGAGAGCTTGCTATCACCATTAGAAGAATTCTGCATCTGTACAGACTTTTGGAGCCGAAGCACGGAGTTAGCATCTTTAACCAACTGCATGAGACTGTCATTTGAATTTGAAGCTTTGTTTCTCTTATCTTTGGGAAAAGGTGCACACTTGTAACTGCCATCAAGTAAATCCCTCAAAGGCAGATCATCTACATCTTTTGTGACATCCATGACATCAGATTTCAAGCCATACATTCCTGAATCAGATATCCCTTGTTATTTTCACAGAACATTTATGGTATAACACATTGGTAAATGCTTAAAACCAAGTATAACCAAAGAATGTATCAATCACGCGAATAAGTTCCAGGGTAAAGCAAAAGCTAGTGACAACATACTTTATGACTATATATGTGGAAATCAAGAAATAAATATCAGCGTACAGCAAAAGCTAGTGTGGACATACTTTAAATGAGTTACTCTACTGAATGCAGGTCAATCGTATGGACATCTTCAGATGGATTGCTACGTCTTACCCAGATAATTCCGAGTCCAAAAGCTGCATAGTATTATCACATGATGTGCTAGTGTGGAAGTGCAACTTTCAGTTGGCTAGGTAGTCACAATATCTTCTATAAAATTACATCTGGTACAAACAAATTACAGTGACTTGAGACTTCTTGCAGGTTTTGGCTGAGATATTTCATCACAGAAATGACTATGCTAAATTAACAGTTGATTCAAATTAAAGTTATTAAAGTTAATAACTTTAGCCTTCATCTTTTTCTGGGAAAAGAAGTGATTTAGTCTTCATTGACATGGTGATTTGCATGCACTGATCATACCAATTGTGTTTAGCTCTATATATTACTTAAGAAAAACATGGTAAACACATGCATCTGCAAAAGTATTTAATAAGATTTAGTTGAGAAAGATTATCAAGTAAATTTGCATCAAATGTATGTTTTACATCTTTTAGTAGTTAAAGATGAAGAATGACAAAGTAAACCAACCATATCCTGACTCGGTCAATAGTACGGTGAGAACTTCACGAAAAATCAGTCGACCAATGAAAATACTATTCACCTGGTTGGAAACTGGAAAGTGAAATTTCACGGAGGAAACTCTAGCATTTGAATTGAAGGATTTGCAGATGATGGAAAGAATTGAGCGCGCACTGATTTGGGATAAATTGTGTTACATGGCAAAGATCTTAATTTTACAGATATACACAAGCTCTCAGAAACAAAAAGCATGGTTACTATACAATTTACCATGTCTGAAAATATGAATTCGAGACCTTAGTTAACAGTGAAGAAGAAATTTAACAACTGTAATTAACACAGTGTTTCAATTGTTAAGCATCCTAAAGGGCAAGAAAAGTGCACCATCAAGTGATAGTAGCATAAGACCTCGGAAAAGGAAAGGGAGGGAGCCATGTGAAAGTGGCAAAAAGGGAAGGTTGAAAAACAAAGTTTGATTTTTTATTTTTCATAGTTAAGTACTGGGATGATGCAGGTTTAAAAATTTAAAAAGGAACAATAAAGTACTTTGATCGTAAATCTAGTACTAAAAGACTAAACGGGAATGCTGACTTTGTTTTGGTAAGTGTTTGGAAGAGATGGAACACTACATACCAAGAAAGTTTCTTCCTCCAGCAGCTGAACCGAAGCCAACCAAGCTCTTTAAAGAGAAATTACTTTTGGTAACTTTGCCATTTCTTTTATCACTTCGCTTGCCACTAGAATTCTGCCTTTGCTTAAGCATTTGAGTCCTCTCTGACAAAATAAGAACAGGTTACAAAAACAGATCATGTCACCAGCACAATAGAAACAGAAACATAAAAACAGAGTATGCAATTAAGAAACATACCACAATTCAAAGATGCTTATAAAAATAGAATAGTTCAGACATATTTCTACCACATAAAAGAATAGGAACAAAATGAATGAAAATTGAACAGAAATTATTAACCCATCCTTTCAAGGGTTAATACCATGCAGATCTAAGAACATATTAAATGCTATACAGAATATTAAAGCAGACTCTTCATCAGCTTAATCTTATTAGTAGAAGATTCTAACATCCTGCCGCACATTTGACATTGTAAGCTAAGTGGTATCTACATTTTCAGAGTATACTCTATCAACTTGTAATGGGGGGAGCAATTCCAATAGAGTACAGACAGGAGGTCCCCCAATGAGATTAGAGAAACTGGGATGGCATATATCCTTCAAAATACTTCGTTGATCTGTTTTTCTTTTGATAACTGAGAAATCTCCAAAGATGGGTTGGTGCACAGTTCAAAACTCGGTGGATAATGGCGCCGTCTCTCTACCTTTATCATTTAATACCATCACTTTTTTAATATCTATCTTTTTGTATCTTATAAAATAAAAGGAAGAGGGAAAATTGCTTAATTAGCACTATACCTTTGTCTAAACTTTCTTGGGTTGGTTGTGACATTTTCAAAAGGTTTAGCAAAATCAGACAATCATCCGAATCATATTTCTTAGCACCGTGAAGCATTTAAACAACCCATACTCAATTATATTTGCTTCAAGCAGCACTTAATGTTCGTACAAACCATAGTTTACTCTTCGCAAACCAAACATTTAAAAAGGTTTTGAACTTAAACTGCCATGAATTTATTATATAATTCACCTAACTGCAGTTTTCAATTCCTTTTCTCAATGTTCGTACAATATTTGTTGGTGTTCATTGTTACTTCTGATTCTACTACATAATATGTCTAATTTTTCGCGTGTATGTTCACTTAAAGGTTTTCTCGTAATAGAATATTGAATTCAGTGGAAACAATGATAAATAAATACAAATAGAAAAGGAAGGGAGGAAATACAAAAAAAAAAAAAATAGAAGAGAAAAGTCCTACGAAGTTGTACACCTTTTTTGTATTTCCTACCCCTTTTTTGTATTTCCTTAATTGAATATCAGTTGATTAGGATGGATTTCCTTAAAAACCTGCCTTCTTTAAAATATCCTGAACAGTTCCTATAGGCTGAGTCCATTTTTTCAAGGAAATATAAAATAGCAAGAACATCTAATAAATTTGATTCTTTATCGGATCATAAAACCCACTTTCTGAATATCTTTTCCTTCTCTTCAGGGTCGAATATCAATTGCAAAAACACAGGGTAATTATGCTTTGCACTTAAGATCCCAGCTTATTGGCGTTTTCTACATTTTTGTGTTTTCCTTGGACAATCCACCTTCCTGCTATATAGCACCAACACAAGTATTGGTAACCTCCACCCGGATAGGCTTAGATATATGGAAAGAAATCCGTTTTGCGTTGATTGGTTTTGAACCCATGTCTCCCCAAATTTGTTCCAACTTCGTTGACCAGTACACCGTATCCTTGTGTTTGCACTACTCTACATATATTACAATAAATCTGCAAGTTTGCAACCCATTTTGTTTTTTAGACAACTAAGACAAACAGCTAGTTGTAGTTGGGTGCAAAAGAGAACTCAGAAGTTCGCTTTTTTCTATACTCTGAATCATGTAGGAGTAGGCTGCCACCAATGCTTTTGAAGATATTCGATGCACAGAGAAAGAAGTGTATGATTTTTGTAATAAACTATGTTTTGGGGAGGCTATAAAGGAAATGAGGTAATGGCATGGAGGCAGCATCCAATTGCCTTCTTCTCAAACTAATACCAAATTAATCAGAAAGAAGTGCACTTCTTGAAAGGGAAACTTTTAGAATCTTATTTTCTCAAACTAATACCATATGTTGCTTTCTTTAAAGTTTTCGAGCATAACTATCACAAGGCATCAAAGAACTGTTGTGATGTTCAGAAACAATTATTGAACCATGAGCTTAACTTGTCCCATGACACTGTGAATCTTGAAAACGCATTACTAAAGGAAAAACGGAAAAGAAAAGCCTGAGGAATGATAGCTCTACCCAAATAGATGCGCACCGAAAATACTGGACACATGATTTATGTTGCAAGCTTTTGACGGGTAGGCGTTTCAGGGAAGTACAATAATGGAGTAGATTTTGACCAAAAAATAGTATCAACAAGGAGACATATTTGAAATCAAACCTACATATATGAACCCATAGACATTTCCAGTGTCATCTGTGAATGCGTATCATAAAAAAAAGTTAAGACTGGATAACTATGTTGAAGTACATACATACATAATTGGTATTACCTCCATTTTTGCAATTTGTAGGATTTGCTGAATGCTCAGTAGAAACGCCTTTTCCATCTTCACCGGTTTTATTTACAGAAACGTCCATCTGCATTATCCTTGATCTCTTAGAATTAGAAGTACTATTTCTCCCCACTTTCCCAAAGTTCCGATGCGACTGTGTGGCCTCTAGCCCAAGAGTCAGTGGAAGAATAGCATTTGTCTTCCCCAAACTGAGGTCTTCCGAAGTATCCTGGACATGATGCCTGGATTGATGACCAGCAAATTCATTCTGGGGCATCTTACTCCAGAAAGCTAGCTCTGAGGTTTTAACAGCACAAATTGCATCTCACATAACCATATTGGGAATAGCGAGTTAAATAGGATGCAACACTAGCAGTATAACTTAACATGTTTCCAGGTTTGAACATTTACCTGCTATAGTGTTGCAAAGAAATACCAAAACAAAACAGACACATGCATTTGTGCTTCCTATCTCAATGGTTTCTGGGAATTAGAAACAAGGTAAACAGTGCTAAGGCCACATATGACATCTTTTTACTAGAAAATCACCCTTCCCATTAGTAAGTTCCAACAGTCTGTGATGAACTACATAATTGACCAGTTAGTAACTTCCGCAACCGTGTACACTATGTTACTTCATAATATTTTTCTTGACGGTAGCCAGACTATTTTTTGTGATAGTTGACAGTGTCCAGCTATTAACAGTTAGTAATATCATTCAGATCATGAAAGATCAACATACACCAAATTATTTTCCCATAAAGACTGGGTATATCAACTGTAAGAATCATCTCAAGAAACTTCAATATCTTAACTTGAGGCTAACAATTTTTAGCTGTCTTGGTTAGCAGGTAGCAATGTGTTGTCTTGTTATCCGTTTATATTAGTAGTCGTAGTAGTATTGCTCCTGTAGTTTTTTATCCTTCAATTTATGTTACTATATGTCGATTCCTTGTACCTCAATTATCGTATTGTTTTGTTGTAATTTCTGTTCTGTTACTGTCTGTTGTTTTTTGTTATTAGTTGTTGTTTCTTGTACTCCCATTACTTCTTTTGCTAGACTGCTTTGGACTATTTTCCTTGAGCCGCGGGTCTATCACAAACAGCCTCTACCCTCCCGAGACCCCACTTTGTCGAATTACATTGTGTATGTTGTTGTTGTCGTCGTTGTTGGTTAGTTCAAGACAATACACATAAGGTTATTAGTAATTTATAATATCTACATACCCAGAAAATCTTACACTAGACTAAACCTCCCTAGACTGTACATAAGGACCAAAGCTACCTTTTATCACAAAATGAAAAAAATAAAATTCTCAGTTCCTACTACTAAAGAGAAAAATAGGCTTATGATGTCATATTAGCTTTGGTACAAAAAAAAAATAAAAAAAAATAGCCATATTCAACCCAAAAGAGTTGAAATATTTTTTTTAACACAAAATAAGAAATTGGAACATGGGAGGTGACCCATTATAAGGTAAAACCGCAGTAAAAATCTCTTATATTAACAGGTAATTAGTTAGGAGTAGGTTCTAGCAACCTTAATGCAGTAACGAAAAACAACTATTAACGCTCTTTCTCAATCAGGTCTGGAACGCACGGTATTGTTCAACCTTTCCCTTTGTCTTTACTACTCGATCGTAGGGCTTACGTCCGCTTTCCTATTTCTTTCTGTTTTATGTCGTCGCTAAGGCCCCTTTAGCTGCAGGTTCGTACTGTTTAGCTTACAGCAATAGAGGGCGCGTTCGCCTATAAACTCTCGGTTGAAGTGAAGCAAATCAAACTAGCTTATCGTGACAGGTATATAAGTTAAATCCGGAAAGAAAAAAAGTTACCTTTTCGTCTAACTGAACCACTGATCCTTTCAATAGAAGGCGCAATCACAACAGAAGACCTCTCTAATTTACGACCACCGCCACCGCCACCGCTGAAACTTTCTGATCCCATAAGTTTAGACACATCTACCTCAACCACAACAGGTCCTTGCAAAGTTTCCATCACTTCACTGTACCCTCAAGCTAATCATTTTCCGTCAAAAAAACATTGAATTGAACAAATTGCAAGCTAAAGTAGAGCTGAACAGAGCTGATTTAGAAGAGAAATGGGGGAATTTGTGTTGCGGCTGAAGAGAAAAGGGGAGTGGTTCTAGGGCAAGGAAAAATTGAAGGGAGAAGAATGAGAGGTATTTATACTTTTCGGGAAAATGGGTAAAGTGGAATTGAGCTATTGCCGTCGGTGGGATATTCAGGTGCGGTTGTCATCACAGTAATCCAATGGACACGTCGTATAATACTGTCAACGTGGCATTATCCACTATTGGGAAAATAGCTGGATTTTTGCTGGTGGCTACCACCTGCTTGTATTTTTGTCTTCTAAGGGTCAGAATGAGAGTCTCCTTTGGTTTGGTAGAATGTATTAGAGAAAAATATTTGATTGATAAGATTTTTAATGTTTGTATAATTTAAATTTATATGTACAAAAATATTAGAGAAAATTTTTCGCCTAATAGGATTTTTAATGTTTGTATAATTTAAATTTATATGAAGAATAGTTTACGATATGTAGTTGCTTAGAATCAGACATTTGAAATATCAGCTAAGATTTATAATTTATTCATTACTAAAAATTGGCTAAAAAGTAATAGATGAAAAAGCGACGGACTGTAACTGTTCAAAAAAGCGATGAAAAAAGAGATGTTATCCGTTGCTTTTTTCTTTTTTTTTAAAAAAAAATTATATTTATTTTAAAAAAATAACGTTGTCAGTTGTGACACATGTTTTGCTCAATTGTCCTGAGATTCAATCATATCTTAAGTAAGTGTTGAATTGTGTTATCGAATTACATGAATTTAATATCAAGTGTTAAACTAGCGAAAAATCTCAATGTACACTTATTAATTTATTCTCAAGCACATGGCGTAATAATGCCATATATATAAATGCGAAAGCTCATATTGAATCAACAAGTATAATATACTTATTTACTAAAATTCTATACTTTGGATTAACATTATGTACATTTATGATGAATTTATTATTATTGAACATTCGCAATTGGTGAGAGATGTTGCAATAGGGGCTGAAAGTCTGAAACTCAAATTTAAACGATGAATAAGTACTGTGTGAATAGTTTCAAGTTTCAAATTGAAGAAGTTTTCAGGTATAAGAAAATTAATACTCCATAGGGGAGCGTGTGTTCAAGGTGATGTCGACGGTAATGGCCAAACTGTTGGATATTATTATGTCATACAAGAGATTATTGAAGTTAGGTATCCTAATTAGCCCCAAAAAAGATAGAATTATTTTGGTCCAAGTGATTTGATCCATCACATAGAGGTACCAAGGTGAATCAACAAAATAATATAATTGAAATTAAGCACACAAGACAATATGATTGCTATGATCCTTTTATTATTGTACAAAATGCTAAGCAGGTGTATTACGCTTCATATCTGTTACATAAAAATAAGGTTGATTGGTGGGTGATTATAAAGACTAAGCATGTGCGTAGGATTGAGATTGAGAATATGTTAAATATAGCGTACCAGAACGATGTCGCGGTTATTCATCAAATAATGGATGTTGAGTTGAAAAATAGTCTAGAACATCCTCAACGCATATTAGAAGAAGTTTCTAATGATAAAATAATTGTCATTGAAAATATTGATGAACAAATAGATGAGAGAAATAAATCATTCGAGGAGGACGAATAGGAGATGAAACAACCGAGGAGAAAGAATTGGAGAATGATGAAAATAAAACAAACGATGAGGAAGAATGAGAGAATATAGACTAGCATGTAAATATATTTATACTTATAATTATAATTTTCTTTAATACTTATGATTTTATTTATATGTTTTAATGTAAATTTGCATACAGATGTCATCAGGTGATGGTTATTGAGGTCGTACTAGTAAAAGTAGCAAGTCTAGTAAGAGTAAGAAGAAAACAACTATGAAGCATATAGAGCCTAATGATATTTCAGGTCGTCTTTCATCTGCGCCACAAATTTGCACTTTTACATCAGTGTCTTATGTCTCCTATGACACTGGACATACCACATATTTTACATCCCTTCGGATGCATTCGTCTATTTCACATTCACTATTTTCACACACTACTTCTCATACTTTCATGCCTATATTCACTATGCCTCCGTCATGAAATAACTCAATTTTTAGATTATCATCTGGTACTCTATCTCTACGTGATTTATTTTTTCAACTATCAAGCTTGAGACTTATAGATATCAGCTCTGAGTCTGACGCATAAATATCTATTTTTTTATTGATTCAGCGTTATGTATTTCTGCCATTAGCACCTTTACCTGCTCCTGCACCTTCATCAAATGAGGAGGATCCGATCAGTCTAGCACCTGGCGATAAGAACAGAATAGTAGAGTGATGATTCAGCCAGATGGATCATTGTTAATTTATTTTCAAAATTGATAAGTTTATTTTATTTTTTATTTTTATTTTAATTAATTATTTATGACTTAACATGCTTATTATGTTTTTTACAGGCCGTATATTCGAGAGATGCTACATTTGCTCTACAGGAGTTTGTTAGAAAGCTTTATCAAAAAGTTTGGCACTCCTAGGGCGAGATTCTAGATACGACATGCATGCCATGTTTGATGAGCTTGAGATATATACAATTTAACTATTATTTAGTAAAATTTAATATTATTTTTTATAATATATATATATATATATATATATATATATATATATATATATATATATTATCTGACTCTAGTCATTTGATTTTCAGACAATATATAATTAGAGGCGAAAGTACAATGAAGGCATTTTCATCACTTTTGAGAGGAAGGTCGGTACCAGACTGTCCAATTGGCTTAAATATGCTTGGACAGAAAAAGTGGACATTGATTTATACCTCATTTGTATGACCAACTTCAAAAATATTGAGATTCAGATGAGTTCAAGGCATTGTTTGTATAAGTTAAGAATGCCAGAAATAATGTCAAAGATGACTCGTAACTGATGAACATGCACTTGAGCTTGTAACTGATGAAATTCGAAAAAAATATGAAAGCAAGCATTACTCTGAGAGGAAGGGGGGCGGGGATAAACATACGATCATGACTTAAGAAAAAAATACTCTTAAAAGACTAAAGAAATGGAGGAATGATTACTTGTAATAAAACATATATTAATACAAATCGTCCAAAAGAAGCAAAACTTAAATTACTAAATCCTAAACACGGTCTTTCTAAAGACGATTTTTTTTTTTTGTGTTAATTATCTGTCGACTTGCACTTGTTTTCATTACCCCTGACCCAAGGTGAATATTTAATCTTTCATTATTTTTAAACTTACACAATATATAAAATATATCTTACACATAATATATCGGTATGGTTACATATTTTTAATTTATTTTTATAAAATTTAAAACATATCTATTATTTGGTATGATTATAAATTTATCTGAAAATCTACAATTTTATTAAAAAATTTAATAATCGATTCAATTGAATCGATTTTTAGAACAAACCATTGACACCCCTAGTTTGAGAAAGAAAAGCAAAAGTATATATTGATCAATGAATTTTTAGGGACATAAAAGAAAAGGGTCTTTTTTAGAGCAACTTACACAAAGCACTCTACTATAGGTGCTAATTACTCTATGAAACAATAGTTTCAATAATTATATAAGTTGTTCGAAATTAATTATGGATATATGTATCTGATGCACCATGTGACTGTATCTCGGATACATTACCTCTCTTGTTCGCCTCTCTCCTCTTTCACTTGCCTCTCTTCCTCTCTTCTCCCTCTCCTTCTCTGTATCGGTGTTTCATAATGTATCTGTATTTTATAATTTAATATATGTGTGTATTCAGTATTAATTTCTATGATTGTATTCAGTATCAATTTTCAAAGCATGTATTTGACTATATATGCATAAGCTTGTATAAATTTCTACAAGTGTATTTGTTTATCTAGTATTAATTTCATAATTATCAGTATATCTATATCCAATATCATTTCGTCCAGTGTATCTTGCATTAATTTGATGTATCCAGTATTAATTTTATCTAGTGTATCCAATATCAATTTCATTTGGTGTATTCGATATCAATTTTATTTTGTGTATTCAGTATCGAATTCTCTGTCTATGTATCTGTGTATATGTGTTTCTAGTGTATATGTGCATGGATACATCATACATACTTAGGAGAAGAAGAAAAAGATACAAATACACAAATAAAAATATGTATGTCCAACCCCATTGAATTCTCTATCTATTTATTTGTGTATCTGTGTTTTCAATATATATGTGCATAGATACATACTTAGAAGAATAAGAAAAAGATACATATATGCATATGTATCTCCAATTTCACTTCAACTTCTCTCAAATTTCTCACTTGCCCTAGAAATTCATCTCAAATACAAATGACAAGTTCCCCTTTCTCTTCATGTTTTTCCTAGAAAGTCGATGAGAAGAGAGAGAGAAAGATATTTTTCACTTGCCCAAAAAATCCCATCTCAGAAATATATGGTAAGTTTTTTTTTTTTCTCTATTTTTTTCCAGGAAAATGATCGATGAAAAGAGAGAGAGAATCACTCTTTTTCCAAAAGAAGATCAATCAGGAGGAGGAGAAGGAGGAGGAGGAGGAGGAGGAGGAGGAGGAGGGGAGGGGGGGGGGGGGGGGGAGTTGAGAAAGGGAGGGAAGTGACGAATTTTAGAAGAATAAAAAATTTCAGACAATATATGTAATTTTTTAATTGTGTAGTTTATCCCCTTTATTATAATTGATCCATTTTATTTGGTATTGGATCGGATGGATCTTGGTGTTGGGTCAGTCTTTTTTTAACTCTATAGTGCTTGTCAAAGTTATCTTTTCAGAGGAGAAAACTCATTTTTTGTTAGAGTTACATTTTAAAAAAATAAGATATAAGTTTGATTGACTTTATTGACAAAAGAAAGAGGATGAATAACATAACTAATCAATTTTACTAAGTTGAGTGGCTATTTAAAATAGAAAAAATTATGCGACATATTAAACATAGCTGCTATATTTATCAAAACAATAATACTTAAAAAAGTTATGATACATAGCAAGAGTTTACACTTAGTAATAAATACACTCAATACACATGTGTCCTTATTTTAACTTTGAAATATAAGTGTATCTCATAAAATACAATAATATACAAGTAATTTTTTATTGGAATTTGAGTAGTTTTTTTGTGATGATATGAGTGTATTTCATAAAATATAAGTTTATATCATGGATACAATGTATCTCGCTTGCACGCTAAAACAATGCATTCCACTGCATTTTGAAAAAAAAACTAGTGTTACTTTTTATAAATATATAAACTATCGCTATATTTCGTAACTAGGGACAAAATAAGAATTGTATTTTGTTAATACAATTTATTACATAGAAATGATACTTGTTTATATATACAATTACAACTGATAAGTTTGTCATACAAATACAAATGATATATTTGTATCAAATAATACATTGCATATTTGTATATGATAGACTCAAGCAAATATAAATAATGCATCATATACTTGCTTATATACAAATACAAATAATAAGTTTGTACATGTTCACTGCTAAACCATCCAAATACAAATGATAAATTCGAGAAAAAAAGAGAAAGAGTTAAAAATATAAATATTTTGATGGAGAAAGAGAGAGAGAGGGGTGAAAATACAAAATATAAAATACAAAAAAAGGAAAAAATGAGAAAAAGAGAGACGAGAGATTGAGGAAAGAGAACGAGAGAAAATCAAAGAAAGAGGACTTAACATATCAAATAATGCTATGAATTGTAATTAGCAAAATATTATTTTAAAGAATTAAATTTTACCTTTAAGTTTGCTATTTCTAAAAGTTCCTCGTAGTGAAAATTCCTCTTTGAAATATTAGTTCTCTCAATCTTTGGGATGACAAATGGGCTTCAACTCCGTGGGTCTGGCGAGATGGGCCTAAACTGGCATGTGGACTTTCTCAGGTGATAAAATGCGAGCCCAACATTTTGACCTAACACATCTAATTAACCAGCTAAATCTTGGGTAACTGATTCATAACCAATGTATTGATTCAACGGGTAATTGGATAAAATGTTCATTGAGTTAAAATTCCTTACTCAAAATAATTTTATTATTGTTTATTACAAAAAATGCCACTCGGCTACACGTATTGCAGGCGAAATGCCTTCTAGCTTCGAAGTGTCATTCGGCCTACTTGCTATGGGAATACAAATACAAATCTAGACTAATCTCGCAATATAAATATAAATTCGTAAATTCGGCATACAAATATAAATTCATATTGTATATTTTGTGGAATCTCGGCATACAAATATAAATACAGTTGAGTGTTGATTGAGAGAACGACATTCAAATACAAATAACAATAGTTTTCAGCCCTCTATTGCGAAATATAATTGAATTAAACTATTGATAGGAAGCGTAATGAGGCATGAATATTTAGTACTTTATATAATTTTTCCTATTATTTATTACAAAAAATTGGTCACTCGATCGGCTAGCTTCGAAGTGTCATTCGGCCAACTTGCTATGAGAATCCATTTTACTGAAACGTTATGATGGGGCGCATGTAGGTTGAGATTTTAGATGCTATGAGTCTTTTTAAGATGAAAAAGTTTTTTTTTAAAAAAAAATTGAAGAATAAAGGGATCTTTGTTACATCAAAACAATATCTTAAAAGACTCGAAGTATCGAGAGGAGCTCCTTTTTTTGAGATTATTTAGAGGAGATTTGAGTTGATTGAGATTGCAAAACAATTCAGCGCGTTGAGGAAGATGATCTGGTGCATTATATAAATATTGTATAAACAGTGTATATGGATGTATATAAAATCTCTGTTACATAGTTATATATTATATATACAAGGTTATACACTATTTATACAATATCGATACATTACATATATATGTGGCTATTTTGTTAATTTTTTTTTGCTGGCAGTACATTCATGTAAGAATCCCTTGATTCGCTTCATTTTGACTCATTTAAATTTGATTCAAACCACTCATTTGTCATCTCTTATCCCTTAATGTACTATATTAACTTGACACATTTTTGTAACCGACTATATTGATCTTCGATCGAATGACGTCATAATGTAACCTTGATGAATTCTGATAGTCAATCACAATTCTCAAATTTTGAATCGTGACATTTACATCTTATTCTTAGTTGTGCACAACTAGTATACACAACTATAACTTTCACAAATTTCTTTTTCAGTCGTTACACGCTATAATGTTTTAACTAGTTCCGTTAGCTTCTTGGCCACTACAATTTTTTGAATGAAACTTTGACAAACATTGTGACCAACATTCTGCATTCACATCATTTAAGCTACTACTTATTAAGGCTAATTTTTGCATTATAATTTTATAATGTATCATATTATATTGTATTGTATTGTATATTATTTTAATAAATATAATGTTTAGATAAATCGTATCGTTTTTCAACGTCACATAATGTCTGTCACACATCAATAATTTAAAAGATAAACCTATAAGTAAAGTAGGGTATGTGAATTGTGATAGAGCTATTATGAAAAAAGGTAGGATAAAAAATATATGATTATTGAATAATAAGCAAAAATAAAAGCAAGAAAAAAGTAACGACCCAATCACATCAAATTTTCCATTACATGAAATGATTTTTTGTCCTTACATAATAATAAGTTTAACGATATACAATACAATAGGTAACACGTCCATCAAAACATGATGTTATTGACTCTCACCAGTCACTACTCCCTCCATGCATGTTTAGTCCATATTTGATTTGACACATCTTTCAAAAATAATAAATAAAATGATAATTTTATTATATTATCAATATTAATTATAAGTCATCTAAATATTGAAAAATGAATAATATTTAATAATAAGAGTAAAATAGGTATAACATGATAAATTATTTTTTGATTTTTTAAACTGAACAAGTAAAAGTGAACATCTATTTTTAGTATATGAGACAAGTAAAAATGGTGAAAGAAGTAACTCTACTACTCTCTTCATTTCATTTTACTTTGGCCTTATACCAAAAATAGATATTTCAATTTAGCAAATCACAAGAATTTTATTAGTTTTTACTTTTACTACCCTTGATATTAATAAATTAATAACTATATAAAATAGTTGTAGTCAAATTTAGGGCCCCTTTGGACATGAGATATAAAATCATGATTTGAAATCAAATTGATATGTAGTTGAAGTTTTGTTTGGACATGCAATTTTGATTTTTTAAGTTATATTTTCTTTTTCATAAACATAAAAATCACACAAGTTGTGAAAACTATCAAAAAAATTTCAATTCGTACGTAATCTTACCAAATTCATAAACAATATATAAGAATATCTTAAGATGTTGCATTGATAAATCATGCGATATATCCTTGTTCCTAGTTTTTGTAAATAAATATGCGATTACAAACTTTTAAATTCACATAATTTTATAAGGATTCACTAGTCAACAATAGTAGTAATTAGTTATTCTTTAATATAATTCTTTCACATGGTACAAACAATCACTTCGCGCCGAGCATGATTATGGATCAATATAATTCTTTAAAATAATGGATCTTTTTCTTTACAAAATATGAATTTATGGATTAAATTTTACATTTAAATTAAAAGTTGAAATCATGATTTGGAATTTCAAAATCAGCTTTTTGGAGAATTTAGGATTTGAAATAATGATCCCCAAATCACATGTTCAAACGCTGATTTGAAATCATGACTCCATATCGCATGTCTAAACGCTGATTTGAAATCATGATTTCATATCGTATGTCCAAACACAATTTTAAAGTTTCAAAGTATTATTAATAATGTTAATTTAGTAAAATATATTTCTAATTAATTTTTTTTAAAGGATGTGTCAAGTTAACACGACCAAGTAATATGAATGGGAGGGATTATGTTATCAAGGCTAATTTTTGCATTAGTGAGTAGTATTGTGAAAAATAGAATATATTTAATTTCATGAAGTGGACGACTATGCACTTCAGAGCACGGATGGTGGGGGCTGAAATCCAAAACATTGACTTTGACAACATCTTAGCCCCCACCCCCACTCTCCACCCCCACCCCACCCCCAAAAAGGGGAAAAAAGAAAAAAGAAAAAAAAAAAAAGAGACTTTGACAAGATCTTAGCCCAAAAATAATAAATAAATAAGAAGACTTTGACAAGAGAATAATAATAATAAAAAGGTCTAATTATTCTGTGTACATTTAATCTGACTAGCTAGGCGGACACCAAAAAGAATGATTAGTGACTCTTTTTCTCTATCTTTCTACCCAAAAATAATATACAAAGAGCCAAACCCACATTGTCCATCTGTTTTATTTCTTTTCATTAAATTCAATTCACCTTTCACCATTTTTCTTTCCAATAAAACCTGTCGAATTGCATGCTTAAAACATGAATATTACTTACGTATTATTCTTGACGGTCTTTTCCTTTTTGTTTCTCATTTGATGTCTGACACTCGTAATTTAGAGTTTGATTAATTTGAATTTGTCTTAAAAAAGTATACTTTACAATTACACTCAAAACATTCGCTCCCAAAAAAGACATCATTGACAAAGGCTCGAAGTCTACAACCTTTGGTGTATCACATGCTCCCTTATTTTTCCCAATATTAGTGTGGTATAGGTATACGTTTTCTTATTGCTTCAAACCTTTTTAGGATTTGGTTAATGGTTAATTTTAATTTTCTTATTCTTGTTTATATATTTCTACGTTAAAATATGAGACATAAATTGGACATGTTAGAACAGAAATATGGATATTGCAAGAAAATCTTAAAGAAGAAACCCCTCTATGCTTTCTCGGTCGAGCTTGTCGCATGAGGCTTGTCTAGTGTAATTTACGGGTTATTATACTAGAGGGAGGTTTACCTTGTGCGCACCCGAAGGCTAGCGATAGCGAATTCCCTCTTGTCAACGACAAAAAAAAACTTATTTTTTCAGGTGTGCAATGCATGATAGTTCTGCGAATATGGCTTACGTTGGTTGACTTTTGTAATTTCAGTTTTTTCCTAGATACGGTTAATGTAGTTAGTTAGTTTCGATTTTGATAAAAATGTACCACATTATTTATATCTGAATTTGAAATTAAAGGCTGACCTATATAAGAGAAGAATTTCCTATAATAGATCATAATAAACCTATTGCAAGAAATTAGTTAGAAATACAAAACGATATTAAATTTGATTAATGAAGTCATTTTCCTCATTTTTAAGAAATTTACTTTTCTAGAGAAAATATTTTTCAAAAGTTTTGACCAATCAAACATGAAAAAATTGAAAAATATTTTTTTGAAAAAATATTTTCCTTCGTACCGAATTAAGAAAAAACAATTAGCTAGTAAAACGCAATACTTTTTGCAGAGACATGGTTCATGACTTGCGCTACATATTCATGAGCACATATTTTCTTCTTTCTGACCTTTAGTTTTTGACATATTGAGCACACATTTAAAAGATGTTTTACGTTTTGTCTAAGAGTCCAAAAGTTCTATATGCTGATAATATGAAAATATTTTACACAGTTAATTTAGTTATAACATAATTATGAGTAAGTATATCTAGTATAAATGCTAACTACTAATAGGTAATTTGACAAAAATGATAGTATTATCAACTTACTATAATTAATAAGGTTAAATTTTGAGGAAATTTCACAAAATAATATGGTAGTATAGAGTGGAATTACATCACGCAATGACACTTTTAGAAATTACAAATTCTGTCCGAGTTGCGCGCGTAGAGGCTGTATTTGACTCGCTTAAAACTGCCTCTTTTGCTCGCCTCTCTTCTTTCTTTCTTTCTTTCTCGTCCCTCTTCGTGTTTTACAATGTATATGTATTTCACAATTTTATGTATTCGTATATTCAGTATCAAATATATGCACCGTGTATTTAGTGTATCAATATCTAGTATCAATTTCATCATGTGTATTTAATATCAATTTAATGTATCCAATATCAGTTTCATGTATCTAGTATTAAATATGCATTGATGTATCCAATATATCTGTGCATAGATACAGATTGGTTCTAAGAGGACACTGATATATCTAGTATATCTGTGCGTAGATACATATTTAGAAGAAAAAAAATACAGTTATCCAAATACATATATTTGGTATCAAATATGCACTGATACATTCGTCAAATAAGTCAATATCAAACATGTACTGATGTATCAAGTACTTAGAAGAAGAAGGAGGAAAAAAAGAAAGAGAAGAAGAAGATACAGTTATCCAGATGCACGTATCTGTGCATAAATACATGTATATGGTATACTTATGATGATCACACCTTCAATTTCCTCTCCGATAATGGATTCAGTCAGTTTCATCTTGTTCCTATATTCTTAATAACATTTTCCCCAATTTTCTCCTCTAATTTTTATCGGTTAATTGATTGGTTTTGAGAGGGAACGAGATGGTGAGAGAGACGGAGAAAATTGAAAGTGTCGACACACACACAAAGAGATATGTAAAGAGAGGAGAGAGAGGGAGTGAGAGAGAGAGATGAAGGAGAGAGGCAAGCGAGAGAGTGCTTTAAAAGTGTCGCGTGATTGTGTAATTTTTTAAATTATCATTAATTGAATAGTTATACTAGATATATTTGCTTAGTTATGTAATTTACCCTGACAGTATAACCATCCTAATTTGGTAAAGAGGTACCCATCTCAAAATGGATAGCGGGACACAGGACGTCCTTAACTCAATAATTTAAGATGTGAAAAGTTGGCTATGATGAGTGCGAGGAGAGGTAAAGGTAGATAGAAAAAGTATAAGAAAAAAATGATTAGATAGAACATGACATATTTGAAGCTTACCGATCGAGAACATGATCCTAAATAAGAAAATATGGAGGTCAAGAATTAGGATAGAAGGTCAGTAGATGGTCTTGCGTCGTCTAATTTCAATTATCAGTATTTTCATAATTTTCCCCTACTTTCTTATTCTTCGATTTTATTATTACATGTTGTTTCCTTTGCTTCAGTTATCATTTTATATATGTTGTTACTATTATTCTTTTTTCATTATTTTCAACATGACTTTTCTCTATTGTATTTCTCTCATACAAGTTTTAATAGGCTTTACTTGAGCTGGTCTATTGAAATAGATTCTTTTCCTTCATAAGGTATGGATAAACATGAGTACAAACTACCCTCCCTAAACTCCATTTATGAGATTTGGGTAGGGTGCACAAAAATCATTTTGACCAATAAAATACTATTGATTTATTGATATCGAATTATTGAATTAGCGATTTAATAAATCTTTTATTTGGGTTATCAGTTTATTTTTCGATTTTAGGTTTTTTGTTAATGGTCCTAATAAGATTGTATTTTTATCTCTAATTAATTAATTATATAATAGTAGCTTTAAATTTTTAATACGAATTCTATTTTCTAAATTCTTACTTTCCTCCAAATTTACTACTACTTAACCAAAAATCAACATATTTCTTATTAAAATGACTTGATGCATTATGCATGTGTTCATTTATATCATTCTTGTTTTTTTGAATGAGAATTAAGTGTCGTTGCTGTTTTTTTTTTTCCTTCAATATATGTAAATTAAGATTTTTGGACCTGCTTAAAATAAATATGAAGTCATAGTGACTTTTGAGTTAAAACAACAAATGTTATTGAGACATGACTTATTATTCGGTGCCACTTAAATCCATTTGGTAAGTAGCAAACAACGTATTATATATGAGCAAATAAAAATAAGAGAAAGCAAAAAAAAAGTAATATTTTTTTATTGATTAAACAGAAAAGCAACCGCTAAGAACTAAAAATAGATTAACCAAAAATTGATAATGAATATCTTAATGATTTGGCTAAATATCAATTTAGCTTATTTGTAAACTAAAAATTGATAAATCAAATCGATAATACACAAAATCGCACCGAATCAATCGATAAGCACTATTAAATTTAGGTATGTTGTTGTCATAAGATATCCCAAATCCCCACATTTTATTTTCATTCAAAATTTGGACTACGAAGTTGATTGAAAATATATTCACTAACATTTTTCTGCTACAACTATTTTATACTATTATAAGTTTCTAGAATTCAAATCTATTTAATTAATCAAATTTAAGTTTTGATGTGATGCTTTATTTTTTAACTATCTTTCAACTACTGTTCTAATTAATTGTTTTCAAGTACTAATTATACTATAATATATTCAAATCAAGCAAAGATTCCAGGTTCCATAACTATAATCAAATACAAATAGGCTCATTATAAAAATGGTGAGACAGAATTATTTTTTGACACTCCATCCTAATACAAAGGGCTTGTTTGGTTCAAGGAATAAGAGATAACTAATTTCCAAATTAATTTAGGATGAATTTATTCCATATTTGATTGAAATAAAATTACGAAATAACTTACTTCAAAATTAGTTATCTCGAGATTGTAGTATTATTTTTATCCCACATTAAAAATAAAATAACAATCCTGAAATAACTTATTCCAAGCTAAACGAGCCCTTAAAATTTTGAAGATAACGCCAACACCGGCAAAAGATTTGGTAGTGAAGAGCCATCAGTAACAGCACAGAATTGCGTGTGGAAATTAAATAATATATATTGTCTTTATGGCTAACTAAACAATAAAAGCCTCTTTCTTTTATGTGCTACGTACGTACATGATCAAAACTGCATACTTTTGCCAACTGTTGATTGATGGTAGTATTTGAATCCTAAATACTCCCTTCGTCTATTTTTAATTGTCACATTTTGCTTAATAAAAATTAATTTGACTAAATTTCAAAGCTAAATTGAAATAGATTAATATAATATTTTAAATTTTAAATTTAAATTGTCAAAAATTATACGAAAAATGCTATAATTAAGTTGCAATCTTTCTCATATTAATATGTTGGTCTTAAGATGTTGATCAAAGTTCATGCAGTTTGACCTCGAGAAGCGAAACAATGACAACCAAAAGTGGACGAAGGGAGTATTATTTTAGGAGACTTGTGGGTTTCTTCACACTGAAAGTGGATTTCTAGCAACCACGACGTGGGTTACCGATCGTCGAGAATCCTCACGAAGTATCCACAACCTAAATATCCTTTAGGGATGCAGATGTGGTGGGGAGGGAACAATGAATTTGGAATGTCACTCGACACTTATAGAGCTTATTTTTCATACTTTCATTAAATAAATTATTTTTCTCATTTTTAAAAAGTTTGTTTTCCTAGAGAAAATATTTTTCAAAATATTTTGTTTTACCTAACACCTCCCCCCAACCCCCCAATCCCCAAATGTTTTCTTCAACTTTCACGAGTGTCCACGCAAATTAGAAGAAGGCTTATTTAATGTGGAAAAGCTAAGCGTGTTGACGACTATTTAAAGTAGACCTAAGTGAGAATTAGTCCACAATATTCTGTGCACGCCCCAAATAAAGAAAGAAAATTATGCTCCACAAAAGGATTCCAATAATGCCTAAGATACCAAATTCTTTCCTTATTTAGAAAAAACGTTTTTCCGTCCAAAAACATATATGTGGAGAATTAATAATTTGTACGTATTCAATAAATTTTTCGAAATAAATATAAGAATTTGAAATGCCGTCGAGAATAAGCATGTTGTATTGCTGTGTTGGGTGATATGAATCTTCTAAGGTCAGCTGAACATGCTGACAGCCGGCAGAAAACACTGAGCAAAGCTGCTAGCCTGAAGAGTGAGAGCCGAATTCATAGCCCATAATATAATCTAGCTCCGCGCCTGATTATTAATTAGAAAAAATGATAACTAATTTATTACTCCCTCTAGTTCATATTAAATGAATTGTTGAGACCTTTTTTCTAAGTTCAAAATAAGTATATTATTCAAAGTTCAAGAGAATTATTGAGACTTTTTTTCATATTTACCCTTCATTTTAATAAGATTCTTAACTACTTTAAATTTTCTAGGAGAATATAGTCGTTTGAGATTAATTAAAGGGGGTAATAGTGGAAAGTAGTCTATGATTTATGTCCTTAAATATTTTCTTTAAAGGCCCAACAATTCACTTAATATGGACTTGAGTGAGTATAATACATTAAAAAAAATACTCCCTTCATTCCTAAGTAATAAGACCATTTTTAGCTTGCACACATCTCTTAATAAATTACTCATTTCTAGAAAACAAAGCGTGCTTTTACTAGTTTACCCTTAATAAATATCTTGAAAATTTGATGTAATTTTTTAGTAATTTCTTGGTTATGTAAAAAAATTTTTATTTAAAAAAGGATAAATAATTGGAAGAACATCATTAGTATTGTCTTGATTATTTAAAATACCACTCATTAAAAAATAAAATATCACTTATTTAGAAACAAAAGAAATATTTATTTACGCGGTTAAGAGTTAGGAGTTAGGAGTTAGGACGGATTGCCAATGAACATTTATTAGTGGAGTTTCCCTTTCATAATTTATGAGTATAAGATTTTCAACGTGTAGGTTAATTATATGGCTTAAATTCAATTGAACGGCAGTGAGTAGTATGTTTTAAGCAAATCATATCGGATGTGTGTAATTAAGAAGATAATAATAACTACCAGCAATTCTTCTTTTTTGACTTAATGACATACTCCTGATTTTTTTTCTTCCAGAAGGTATATTTTACTTTTTCCCGTTCGTTTTTATCTGTTCATTATAATACTTTTATTTATTTAATTAGTTTAAAAAATCAAGAGATAATTTATTATTTTCTAACTATTTTACCCTTATTAATATGTATTATTTATTTTTTAATATTTAAATGACTTAATAATTAAGATTTAGTGGTGATATAGTAAACTTACTATTTTATTTCTTATTTTTTTAAAAAATGTATCAAGTTAAATATGAACAAATAAATATAAACGGAGGGAGTATTAGATTATGATGTATGGACTATTATGTCGGAAAGTGAATATCTATAGGATATCTATTTTAGTAAATACTTACTCACACGTATTGTTTATATTAAATTATATTAATTTACTATGATTATTTTTTAATAAGATCAAAATATATACTATTAGTTAACTATAATAGTTAAGTGATACTTGTATCGTACCCATTTAAGTATCTTACTTTAGTTGAGCACGAAATTTATGAAATAAAAAGAGATTTTTAAATTTTGCAGTTTTAAATTAAAAATATGTAGTTCTTTAGATCTTGTGGTCTTAAATTTGACATGTAGAATATTAGAATTTAAAAACTTACTAAATATAGAAAAAAATACTTTTTTTGAAACAGATTAAAATAGTAATAATAAAACACTTAAATTAGAACGGTAAGAGTGAAAATTTATATGCAAACATGTGTATCGATAACTTGGTATAAATATCGCATGCGAATTATTTTTTTACCCATCTATTTCTAATTCTACATTTAGTTAAAACTAGGAAGACAAGATACCCAATATAAGTATACTTTTTCCGTCTTATATTAATTTCCTATATTACTATAAATAGTTATCTTAAAGTACTTGTTAATTTACAATATCAAAATATAACTAATTAAATTTTTTCTATTTCACCCTTACAGTTAATTTTTTTTTAAAAGTGTAAACAAATTTATAAAATTTCAAAAAAAAAATCAAAAATAAATTAGTAAAACTACCTTTCTTATATTTGGGATTTCTTTAAAAGAAAAGTTAACAATTAATATGAGATGAATGATGTAATAATTATACTATGATGTTATACAGTTAGACTGAATTAATGTACTTGTGTTTGGTAGGAAGGAAATTAAACTAGGGAGATTAGGGAAAGATGGGGGGCATGTACAGTCCATAAGTAGTGCGCTATTAACACATATATACTAGTAATTAGCCGCCCACCCTATATATCTCTAAACAGGGACGGAGCTAGAGTATGATTACGGGTTTGATGAAATTTAGTAGTTTTGATTCAAATTTTGTATTTATCTTACAAAATTCACTTAATATATATAAATTATTGATTTAGAACTGAATAATTTTGAAAAAAAACTAAAATTCTGAATTCTTAAATTTCAGATATCGACTCCGCCTCGGTCTCAAAATAGTGTTTCTAGAGATAGACCCTTTCGAATGGTTAGGTCCTTTACTTCATGGAAACTTCTTTACCACTTAAACAAAAGAGATTTGGACAGCTATAAATAGGACATCACTACTCCTTATAAGATATCCATTCAACACAAATAGAAATCTAGAGAATTAATAATTAATTAGCTAACCTCATTTCCTTGTTAATTATTGAGAATATGGGGTTCATTTCAAGCAATATCCACAATGAGCTACTTTCTAAGGTAGCAACTAATGATGGGCATGGTGAAAATTCTGCCTATTTTGATGGATGGAAGGCCTATGAAATTGACCCTTTTCATCTTACACAAAATCCTGATGGGGTTATTCAGATGGGTCTTGCAGAAAATCAGGTAACAATGATAAGGGTACTCGTTTCGTTGCTGATTAAAGTTATGCATGTATTAGTAATGTAAAAAAATGTTATTTTATTTTTTACCTTGCATAAAATAATATATAGATTCCCTTATGTGCGAAATTGTAAGCTGATAACTAAACACCGTACTTTATGTAATGAATTTTATACGTAGCAACTAAAATGCTACCATGATATATACTACTAGTTATGTTGGTTTAATTTTAATACATGAATAATTTACATTCTAACCAGCCACCAAACAATCCCTTATAACCATATACATATTGTGTTGTGTTTAAAATCACGAGTTCCAAAAAAACTTTTGATATATGTCAAAAGTCATTTTTTTTAAAGTTTATGCTCAGTCAAACATCGCCACAACACAAAAAACTTAGGTTTATGTTTTTAATTTGTTGATGTTGTTGCAGCTTTGCTTTGATTTAATCCAAGAATGGGTGGTGAACAATCAAAAAGCTTCCATTTGTACAGCTGGAGGAGCTGAAGAATTCAAGGAAATTGCAATTTATCAAGACTATCATGGTTTGCCAGAATTCCGAAGTGTATGAACTAAAATTATTACTCCCTTCGTTTTAATTTGTGTCCTATGAATGTTAGTACGTCCTAGCTAAAGCAACAATAAAGTTGTTTTCGTGTAATCTATTAGGTTAGGTTGTCTACATGGTCCTATCTCGGATCCTTTTAACACCGGATGCTTTGTGTACCTGGCTGCCACTTTTTATATCTAATACTTTAGTTTCAATATTCCGCATGACATGTTTAAGATCATAACATATTCAAAGGTCATTTTTTTGTACGTTATATACATCTCTAACTTTAAACCACATAATTCAAAAGTCTTTCTCTTACTTTCTTAAACTCCGTATTCTATCAAACTAAGACACATAAAATGTAACGGAAAAGTATTTGCATATGTGCAGGCAGTTGCAAAGTTCATGTCAAAAGTGAGAGGAGACAAAATAAAATTTGAGGAGGAGCGCATAGTAATGAGTGGAGGGGCAACTGGAGCTCATGAATTACTGGCCTTCTGCTTGGCTGATCCTGGAGAGGCTTTTCTAGTTCCTACTCCCTATTATCCTGGGTAATTAATAATTAAACACTTTTTTTTTCTTATTTTATTCACCACAAACACAGATTTTAGAATGGTAAACTTAAAACGCAAACAAGTAATTTTTTTTATAAAAACTATGAATAAGCCATAACTATTAACTGTACCCTTCACCCATCTAGTTTATCAACATGACCAAAGTATACACTATCTATATGCTTCGGTTGGTATATTGTGTATAAGTATATATATTATATGTATTGTGTATGTATATTTAGTATAAAGTATATATAAACTACCTATACATTGTGTACATATTTTGTAAGCTAGATGGCCCAAAATATTGGGGTGTAATTTTTCCTTCTTATTACTACCATCTTTCAATTTATGTAAACCTATATTTGGTTAGACGTGGAGTACTTTGGTATTTGTATTCTTAACCACCGAATAATATTTATATTTGTATAGAAATTTCTCATTAAGGGAAAGACAAATTTTTTAAATTATATTGTTTTTAAATTTATAAAGGGGTCATTATGTTTTAATTTAAACAGATTTAAAAGGAAATATGTTACATAAATTGAAATAGAAGAAGCATGTGAAACTAGGAATATTAGAAATTATAGTATAGGAATATTGGAAAAAATATTGAAGTATACTAAAATATTCTCTCTTTTTTTTTTTGTAGATTTGACAGAGATTTGAGGTGGAGAACTAGGGTGCAACTTTTTCCTGTAATTTGTGAAAGCTCTAATGATTTCAAGGTCACAAGAAAAGCGTTAGAAGATGCATACAAGAAAGCTCAAGAATCCAATATCACCATAAAAGGCTTGCTTTTAAACAATCCATCAAATCCATTGGGCACAATTTTAGACAAAGAAACATTAAAAGACACAATAAGGTTCATCAACGAAAAAACCATCCACCTCGTATGTGACGAAATTTATGCTGCCACGGTCTTCAACAAGCCCAATTTCATCAGCATTTCCGAAGTAATAATCGACGATGACCTCGTATGCGATCGCGATTTAATACACATCGTTTATAGCCTATCGAAGGATTTAGGGTTTCCAGGATTCAGGGTCGGAATTATTTACTCGTACAACGATGTTGTAACGAAATGTGCCCGAAAAATGTCGAGTTTCGGGCTCGTATCCACCCAAACGCAGTACTTGATATCGAACATGCTATCGGACGATACGTTCGTCGAGAAATTCGTTGCCGAGAGTCGTGAAAGGCTAGCTAAAAGGCACGGGGCGTTTACGAAAGGACTTGAACAAGTGGGAATTAACACGTTGAAGAGTAACGCTGGTCTTTTTTGTTGGATGGATTTGAGAAAGTTACTTAAGGAAAATACATTTGAAAGTGAAATTGAACTATGGAGAATGATTATTAATGATGTTAAACTTAATGTTTCACCAGGTTGTTCTTTTCATTGTTCAGAGCCTGGTTGGTTTAGAGTTTGTTTTGCTAATATGGATGATGAGACTATGAGGGTTGCTTTAGCAAGGATCAAGAATTTTGTGCTTCAACACAAAGGGAATAATATTATTGAAGAAGGAATCAAGAAATTACAATGTTGGTGGGGTAAATTGGAGATTAGTTTACCATTTAGAAGATTGGATGATTTTATGAACTCTCCTCATTCTCCTATGACTTCGCCTTTGGTCAAAAGAAGGGGGAATCTTAATGGTTCAGTTGGTTGTCTACGTGAATATTCACCTTCTTGATGAGAGTTTGACTTTTTCACGTAGTTGTAATTTTTCTTTTACCACTTTCTAGAAGCTTTCATCTTTTTAGTGACTCAAACTCATAACCTTAGAAATTAGAATTGGAGGTGAATGATGCTTATAATTTGAGTAACCTCTCTTATCTCTACGTTGTAATCCCCTCCCCCTTAAAAAAAAGTATAATAAGAGTAGGAAAAATTGCTTATTTTACTTTGATGCAATGATTGTTTTAAGGAATGAATACAATATTGAGTAGTTGACATCACACTTTACACAATTTATCAACCATCATACAATATTGAGTAGTTGACTTCATACTTTACACAATTTAATTATCAATCAAATTGGCTTTATTCTTTTTCTTTATGTTTCCTCTCTTGGAATTGAAGGAGGACTACTCGGGTCTACTATTATCGATTAGAATAATATATGGTTGATTTGGTCAGACTAAAAAAAAAAAAAGAAGTATTCAGTTTAAAATAAAAAACTTAATTAATTAATTGGTAATATATCTATGATTGCTTTTAACCAGAGCTTTTATTGCCGTTGGAATGTACTTGTGTTGTCATGCTTCAGCCTTTTAACATTTAATCTTTTAAGTTATATATATCGATATTTTTTAAAAAAAAATTACTACCTCTAGACCATTTTATTTGTTACATTTTTTATTTGCACACCCCTTAAGAAAAATATTAACTAGAGTGTGATTTAACTAAAGTATTATCCTTATTTATTACTCCTCAATATTTTTATATATCAAGTTACCCTATATATAATATGTATCATAAAAGTTTACTTGTAATTACCTTATAAATAATCTCCTCACAAATTGATGTTAGGAGACCGTCCAAACACCACCTTATAATTAGTATTTTGACTATATAATCAACAAGTCAACTAGATCTCTTCATAAAGATTGCATCTCAACTTCTTCTTTTTTTCTTTTTAGGCTAGAAGTTAAATGCTACATTTATTAGTTGGTATAAAGTTTAGAATGTGATAATACAACTGTACAAGCATATTATTCATGGGTGTTTACCAATTAACAAACACAAGCAAATGGGTACGGTCACCTTACTAATTTTTTTTTAATTCCAGCATTTAGTAGTCTCCTCCCATACTCTCATGTAATTACCATCAACAATAATAAATTCTGTTACTGTCCTTATAAACTACACTGGTCGATCCTAGATTAAAGTTTCGATCTATAACGGGTCAATGATTGGTAAGAAATCCGTATAAAAATGTGAATGAACGAAATTGGGTACTTATCGATGCTCTCCTAGCTACTGAAATGGAGAAAGAAATTTATAGTGCTTCTAAACAACTGTAATCTATCTAATAACGAGTTATTGAGTGATTTTGAAAGCTTCTCAAGCTTGTAACAATGGTGGGAGAAATATTTTTTGAAAATATTTGAAAGATAATAGGATAACAATGGAAGCAATGAGCAAGATGATGGTAATGTTCAGTTGAGAAGAGGAAAAAGTCGTCAGAAAGCAGTCGGAATCGGAGAAATTAGGTGAAAAACGGGAGCATTCTTTGTGGCCTCTTGAAGAACTTTTTTTTTTTAGAAATTAAAAATCAAATTTTTTGTTGGATGAAAGGAGGAAGGGAACTAAAGTATAATATTAAAGACTTGTGTCCTTCTAGTTTTGGCAAGTCAAATGGATGACATCATAAATGTGTTTATCCATTATATTTTTTCAAACGAGAAAATACATAAAAATCTCTCTAAATTTGGCAGCACAACTTACTTTAGCACTTAAATTTTACGAGCAATTAAATACCCCTTAACAACTTTCGAGTGATTAAATACCACCTTAAAAATATACTATCAGTCTCACCATGACAAGTGCATTACACACGTGCCACATCACTGCCAAATCAGCGCCATATTATTGTCACGTCAATTTTTTTATTTTTTTAAAAAGTGGTATATAATATAAATTAAAAAATAATTCCAACCCCTTCCCCCCCCCCCCCCCCAAACCCCCTTTCTCCTTCTTCTCCAAACCCCCGTCTCTTTCTTCGTCAACCATCCCCCCACCCCCTGCTCCGCTCACTCCATTTTTTCTTCTCCCAAATTTATTTGTTTCTCCTTCATCAACCTTTTCTCCCACATCCATCATAGCAATTAGCAAATATATTATGCTCAAAAATCAAATGATAAGAGTAAAACACATAAACTTTCAAAACTTAATTGCTTAAAATTGATGAATAATAAACAAGTGTGTAGCAAATAGAGAGCTATATTGTGGGGAAATTATGTTGGAAAACTTATTTGTAGGAGGGGAAGGGGGTGTTTTGAAGAGGCTGAAGCAGGGGGAGCGGGTGGGAATTGAATTTTTCGACGAGACTTTAGAAGAAAAAGTGAATTTTTCTTTGAAACTTTGAGAAAACTTCAAATTATATACAAGCAGATGGGAGAAAAACACAAAAAAATGAAGAGAAACCTTAATCAAAAAGTCACCGTCTAATCGCCAGAAAGTTTTCACCGAAAAATATTGAAGGAGTTTTGAATTTCCGGCTGGGAAGAGAGATAAGGGAAGATGAGGGGAGAAAAGAGCAACGAGGGGAGTGGAGTCGAAGGCATTGAAATTGCAGGGGTGGGGGGCCCGGCTGAAATAGTGTGGTGGGATTAAAGAAGATGAAGGTTAGGCGTAGGGTGGGGGGGGGTTATTTTTAATTTTTTATATTTATTTTTATTATATAATATATAAATTAGTGGGATCAACTTATTTTTTAAAAAAGATAACGCTCTTTTATGTATTTTCTCTTTTCAAACTTGTGTCTAAATGTTACATTATGTTTTCAAAGTGGGTATAGAGCAAAAACTCCCTGTTTTCCCCCTCTCCTTGTCTTGTTCGTTTCACCTAATTTATTGGCCATTCCACAGGCGCATAGCTTAATCGAATATGGCCGCAGAGCTAATTAAAGAACTAGTGCAGTTTATGGTTGAATTAAGACATTGTTTTTCAAAGTCCTCTGTAACTTTTTGCATGTATTTTGTATGTGTAAAGAAAAGAGAAAGGAGAAGGGAAGGGGAAAATGGCAGATGAAATCGATGTTTTCTTTCTTTCTTTTCATAATTGATGGTTTTTCTGCACCGATCTTTAAAAATAGCGGGCCACTGACAGAAAGTTGAGCCGCTGGGGATGAGGCACGCGGATGCGGTAGTGAAATTGAGGGTAACGAGATATTTATTTGGGGTGGTTTGTACTTTGGTTGTGGAATTGGGGTAAAGAGATATCTGTCTGGGGTAATTTGCGGTATGCTGGTGGTGGATGTAGTGGCTATGGTGCCTGAGGTGGTGGAAAACAGAAAGGAAGAAGGAGATGGAAGAAAGTAATTTTTACGTCTTTCACGCGCGTAAAGTATGTGCAATACACACATTGTGCCATGTCAGCAATATGTGCCTAATAGATACAATTTAGCCCGATATAATATGAACACATAACTCAAACCACATGTAAAGGCCATGTTTCATTCTCATCCCTTTGCAGGACACTTTTTGAAAGCAAATTAGAACTTCATCTACGCCACAACCAACAGTTTTATATGTTATGTTGCTCGGACTTTTCAAAATTGTTGACAGGTGCGTTTGACCTCTAAACCAGTGCATTTTTTAAAAAATTCAACACAGGTGTGACAGCATCTTTGAATGGAGAGTCCAAGCAACAAAGGTTTTATTTCCTTCAATGCACAAATTCAAAAACATGAAATCCATCTGAAATAAGATTGGTTAATTTTACACATCCTTTCTTTATTTTACTGACAAAAAAAAATAGTTGTGGATGCTGATACAATGACCCCTCCTAAGCAAATGATCATGCTGGTGAATATTGAACTTGCTCTGTAACTCTGTTCTTACTGTCTGAAATTCTTTATAATGAACTGCACCAACTTGGTGGTGAGTCCAAGAAAGGTGATTGCCAATGTCCACAACTTTTTGTACCATTCAAGAATTGGACTTATGAATGGTTGCAGAACAATCTTGTATGTATTTAGTAACACTTGATATGCAACTTGGTTGTTCTTTACAAACCCTACAAGGCAAACAAAAAAAAATCAATCTTAATTCATTCAATTTTAAAATGTGGAATAAAAAAAGCACAATACATAAACAGACGCTCAAACTTGGCCTCATCTGGCAAGCTAAGTAAGCACTCCAATTACTTTGAGAGTGCACGTCTAGACATTTCAATTTGGTCTCAACTGTCAACTAAATACTCCAATGCGTCTCCACGGTGTCTCGTGGACAACCGATACTGATGTGACACATAAATTTTGGAAGTGTCTAAATGATCATTTTGTAAGTTGGAGTTTTCAACTGACATAATGGAGATGAATTGAGGTGTCTAGATGTGCATACTCAAAATTGAAGTGTTTACTTGTCAGTTGAGGTAAAATTTGAGTGTCTGTTTATGTATTATGCCGAAAAAAAAAGTATAAGAAATTGACATACTCGCAGCGACCTCAGGTAAGTCATTGAATACTGAAGTTACAATATTGAACAGTGCCTGTTTTTGGTCAGGACAAGAAAAGGCATGTGTTAATGAAACAGTAACTGATCAAGAATTAAGAATTCCATTTGCCTATGTTGAAGTTATAAAAACTTTGTTGAAGTTATAAAAACTTTGGCTCACTCAAACATTGTATTTGTACAAATAATCTATTCAGAATCCAATATGCAAAATGAATTATGGTGCAAAACTCAAAAACGAAATTTTTTGGCTTCGCCTCTGAATTTGTACATATAGGAAAAACAGGTGATAGACATACATACCAAAATTTTCGGTTTCATAGATGATTCTGTAATAACTTGAGCATTCCTGCATACATTTTATGTTGCTCAGTATTTATGCTTGTGTTGATAAAGTATTTAAAATGACTTTTTGATAGGTGAGGATTAATGTTTTACTTAATGAGTAGTTTTTCTCCATCTCTTGATAACTCATAGTAGCTGCAACCTCTACCGAAGGGAACTTCTTTCTTCTTCCACTCTGCAATAACAAGTATACTCTTTCAATTTGGGAATTTACACTTTATATTTCTAGAAATGAGTCCGTCATAATTAATTTTTGTAATCGTTGGACACTTGTTGTTGTCGGTTATTTGACTCCACATCATGTTCGATTCTACTCTATGTTAGAAGGATTATGTGCATGTTATTCTGATATAAGTGGTCTTACTCTTTGTCTCGTGCTAGGATTAAGACAACATCACGTACTAAGGAATACCTCGATATGATATGACCCTTACGTGTTTTAAAAAAAATGCAATTTCTAATTCACTTTAAAGAAGTAATAGTGATTACCTAAATGCCAGTTTACTATTGCTGTAAGATCAACACCTTCATAAATGTTGTCTATGCTCAACTCTGTGTTTTGGCCCATGCTTGTGGTTAGTTGCTCCAGAAATTTCAAAGCCTCCTGCATAAATTTGTGAAAGGTAGCTCAATAAACGGATTAAGCCGTGGCGTAGTCTGCCACATAGACTGAAGGGTGGTCAACTAGACACCAAAAGTGCCGGAGTTACAGTTCTAGTTACTGTTCCGATACAACTAAATAGTTTTCACCAAAACTTTATAGTTGTGTTAAGAATTCCACTTAATATGTATAAATAATTGGGTTTCTTTCATTTCTGACCCATCGACCAAACTTAATTACGGGCGCTAGCCCAAAGATACAAAACCTATACAGGGAAATTATATGTATATCATCTGTATATTTATGTATATTTATATTTGAATATACAAAAACCTATACATTTGTTGGCTATTATAAATTAGATCATCCAAAGGTATTGGACTGTAATTACCTCTAAATAATTTGTTCATAATCTAGTAAACTACCTTTTATGAAATCCAACATTCTAGATTCATCTGTATTGAACACCCTCCACTAGAAAATTGTACGGTGTACATAGGTGTAGGTCAAAAATCATTTTCTATACATATATATCAAAATTTTGCACACTCTTGGCGAAATTCCTAACTTCAGCACTAGGATTAGGAGTGTAATTCATGTTATTGATAGGAAAAAGAAAAAGGGGCAAACCTTTCTTCCTTGAAATGATTGAGGGAATGAGAAATCATCAAAGAAACAATCTTCAGAAATGAGCAAGGCCAGTTGATTCATGTCCTTGTTGTTTATGCTTGAGTAGAATTTTTCAATTGTGTTGGATGGCCTTAATGAGCCTGTTTCCATATCAGGATTGATCATCGAGCAATGCGCGGTCAAGGACCTCTGTCTGCTCTTGATACTTCCTATTTTGAATTTTTGCACACCTAGTTTGGCGATTTTCGCATTGTGAGCTTTCAATAGCGGAATGCTTTGGCGACTCCTAAAATCTGGCGTGGACGACAAACATAGCCATCCAACTTGGCTTGAAAATGCCATGTTAATAGATAACAGAGTTGCAGAAAGATCAAATAATTTATAGATGCAAAATGCCTTGCCAGGGAGAAAAGGAATCACTAAAGTGCCTTTCTTAATATTGATGTTAACAAATGTTCTATGCCTTGCTTTAATATTAGGGTACAATTCAGAATATGATTCTTTGGAGTTAAACTTGTTACAATCTTCAGGGCAGACATATGTAGCATTTTAAGAAAACTTTAATTAGAAGTGTATTTTACTAAATTAACTTTATTAATGATATTTTAAACTCTAAATTTGACTATTACTATTTTATGTAGCTATTTAATACTAATAGTAGTATGATAAAAAGGTAATAAAAAATTCTCTTAATTTGCTAAAGTAGACAAGTAAAATAAAATATTTATTTTTAGTATAGGGGACAAGTAAAATGAAATGAAAAGAGTAGATTTCCAACCTGTAATCGTGAAAAGTGCAATAGATTCAATAGTAAGATTTTTAAAGGTCGAACATATCAAGTTTTAATCCGCGTTTCAATTTTGTTTTTCTTACTTTTCTTTTTAATTTGTTTTAAAAAGAATGACTCTTTTTTTTTGATAAATCTTTAATTTTAACTTTTCACATGGCATGTTTAAGACCACAAAATTAGTAGACATTTTAGTAATTTCACATAACTTTAGTTTAAGACCACAAGATTCTAAAGTCTTTCTTATTTTCTTAAACTTTGTGTCAAGTCAAAACCAGACAAACAAATTAAAACGGAAGAAATAATATTCTTGATCTGCCTCTATTTCAAGGTAGGTCAATGACTCATACCGAAAAAAAGGGTAGGTCAATGACAATGTACGATATAAAAGGCTTTTCTTCTTGATTTTATTTTTTTTACTTCTTCAAATCATTCAAAGAATATGTCTAAATAGTTTAAGTCGAAAGCAATAGGTTCAGTTGAATCCGCAGAACCTACGCTCTAAATTGGTATCTAAGTAATAGATCATAAATACAAGTAATCAACATTAAGGATACTAAAAAACTTTTAATCAGAATTGTCTTTGATGCTCCAACTTTGGGACCTGCAGTAGCAACTTGAACGTCGAGCTGCAGCAGCCAACGACAAGCACGAAGTGCAATGACATTGCTATTATTTTCTCATATAGTCATGACATTAGGAATATAGTAAATTTTCTTTTCAAATGTATAAGTTTTTAGTTAAGTGACAGTAGAACTTTATTTGATATATAAGAACTTTAAATGAAACTACTTAAAACTTATTATAAATTAATAAAAATTTTGAGAACAAGAACCAAAGTAATGTATTGCAACAAATAACTAATATTTTATTAACTTAAAAGAAATATTTCTCCAGTTGTTTGGTAAAATAATGACTCTTTGGATGCAAGATTATCACCTGTAAACACATATAAAATAACTAATTATATAACAAAAATAATTTTTTTGAGGCCTTTGACTCTTGGACGCCTAAAGCAGATACTTTAGTACGTACATTATCGCCCATAATTGTAACACACTTTCAATAAATATTTTAAATTTCAAAGTCTGAAAAAAATTTACTTCTATGAGATGATCAATTTTTACAAGACTTAAAAAGCTCATAGACAACACCTTCGGAAAAATTACCAAGAGCCCTTTGTTTATAGTGTCTTTCTCATAAATATCAAAAACTTCATTTCTTCTTCATTTCATTTACTAGATTTGCGGCCCCTCTTTCATTTTTTTACCATTATAATAAAAACATTTCTTCCAAAATTTCACTAAAAAATTCGATTGATACACTTAAAAGAACTTTGACAATATTATATGATAAGTGAAGATCACTTCTATTCGAAAAATTTATGAATTAACTAGCCATTTAAATTAAAAAAGAAATGCATCTTCAATAACTTTTTAGATTTTTTTTTGGTAATTTATTGCTTTTCTAATTTGGGTATTAATTTATTAGTTATTATGTTTATTTGTATTAATATTATTGATTTTATCTTATAGGATCTGAACATAACCGATTTTTTAAAGAACCGGATATATGAAAATGTGAATATTGTCCATAAAAATAAGGATTAGTTTTCATGTCTTACTGTACTTTTATCCTTTTCATTGTCTCATTCGTAAAACAATTCAATTCTTATTTCTCTTTTATCCTAAACTAAATCCCTGCATTCAAGAGAGAAAATTTCTAGAGAGAATTCGTAGGAGTATCCTAAATATTAGCAAAAATATTGAAAGGGTTTACTCCGTTAATTAAGGAATGATAGTTGGGTGAGATTAAACCTGCAAAAACAAATTCATGGTATCAATCCTTTTGAAATCATGCTTGTTATTAGTAAATATTTATCTATCTATTTTTTTCTAATATCAAATATAATTTAAAATTTTACTTTCAGCATTTTTCCTAAAAAGATAATTTTTGAATCAATATGTTAAATTTTTTGTTGTAATAGTATACCATTGTTCTAGACAAAAGTGTAAATTATTGCATGATTATTAATTACACAATTTCAGGTTTTACGAGGTCAATTACAATACATCTAGATTTATTTGTTCCGAGTGTCCTTGTAGGGCAATTTAAACTAAGCACGTTTGAGATATAATGGTATATGTGATACATTGATGAGTCTAGTTACACTTATTTATAAACAAAGGGCATTTTTTGGTAAATTTTTTTATGGTGTCTTGCTGCCCATGAACCTTCAATTTTTTAAAAGCTGACTATCTCAGGTCAAGTTACTGAGAAAAATATATTTTTCAGATTCTTTAAAATTTAAGATAGTTATCGAATGTGTGTTGTAACGAATAAATTTTTCTCATATTCTAAAACATAGATCGAAGGATTATTATTTGCAACGCATTTTCTGTGTAAACACACTTCACGGACCGTCTATATTTGAACGTCAAAGTTACACATTATTGGATTTGTCATCCAACACACACCATTTCAATTAAAAAAAAAAAATCTTCTAATTACCCAAAAAGACGTTGGTCCATGTTTAAATTTTAAAACTGAGTTTACATATAAGGAAATGTATTGATTATGTAAAAAGAAATCAAAATGATTTATATGTATACAGTAGCTAGCTGTTCATGAAGTACCTTTTTTAGTAAAGTTTTGACACAGCCAAATTCTGGAAAAGAGCAAATAAATATTGGGACTATTGGCGGTATTTTTTTTAGAGGAACTTTTATAAATAATAATTAGTAAGAATTTAATCAGATCTTTATAGATATATTTTGTTTATTTATAATTCGTAGCAATATTTTTAATAGTAATTGTATAATCTTAATAAATAAATATAAATAAAATTGAATTAGAATCTCGACATACAAATACAAACTGTTGCTATATAAAAATTCGTATTGTATACAATAATAATTTTAAATTCTATGCTGTGAAATATAATTGAAATAAATTGTTGTTATAGAACGTAATTAGACATGAATATTATATAATTTTTCTTATTTTTTTTATCCCTATTAACTAGGTCATGAAATTTTGATTTTTTTCAACCCCCTCTTTATGAGCTTTCATCCCCTTTTACTCTCTTAATGACTCGAACTCATAATCTTCGACTTGGAAATGAAGAACGTTTATCATTTGAGCAACCTCGTGTTTGATATATGCAAATAGCTAAATATGTGTGTTAAAAGATAATGAGTAGAGGCCAAATCACCGACGCAGTGGACCAATACCCAGAACTACGTGTCTTCTATACATGAGCTTTTGAGTATCTATGCTCACTCTTTTCTCTTTCTTTTACAGACAAATTCCTGTGAAAGAGATAGAGACAGAATTTAATTGTCTTACAAAAAAGTATATTTTACGTATTTATTAGTACACAGTACAAATTACAAATTAATCTACACAGCTAATATTTATTTATTTATCTTACAAAAAAGATGTAATAATGAAACATAACCAACAACCTTCATTTTCTCCGCCATTGCTAATAAATTCTGTTCAATTGCAATGCTCCAATGCATGTTTTTTCTTTTTTTTTTTCTTTTTAGTGAACAGATCTAACAGATATATCTGAAATGCCGCATAAAATCATTCCCAAAGTAACAAAACTAGCCGACATTATTGGGATACTTTCCTATTAACAGTCTTCACTTCACTCTACTTCACTCCCATAGCATTTGTAATCTGTTAAAAACTTTTCCTCCATCTCTTCTTCTGTGTTCTTCATTTTGTTTTTTTTGAGGTGAAAAAAATGACCATCAAACTGCTGACCCATAAGGAAAAGGATCCAGAAAAAATCATCTGGGATCAAATGAGAAGCTCTTCAGTAAAACCCTATTCAATTCTTTACTTTCCCAAACTCATAGTGTGGCCAATACTTTTCGTAGCAGCCATTTATATTGTTTCCACTCTTAAGCTCCTTTCCTTTTCTACTACTTGTAACAACGACGTTTTCATCACCCGTAGCAGTATAATTTTGCCAATTCCTTCTGAAATCAACAACTCTACAATGTCTTCAAATGCCTCATCAGTTGTTGTTGTTGATCATAAACCAAGATTTCTACAAGAAAAATTAGTGGAGAAAACTGGATTAGAGCATGTAGTTTTTGGAATTGCAGCTTCAGCTAAGCTGTGGGACAAAAGGAAAGAGTATATTAAGCTATGGTGGAAGCCAGAGAAGAAAATGAGAGGTATTGTTTGGTTAGATTATTCTGTGAAAATGGAAAAAAATGAGAGTAAATCACTACCAGAACTTAGAATTTCAGGGGATACTTCCCATTTTCCCTATAATAACAGGCAGGGGCATCGATCCGCGATAAGGATATCGCGGATAATATCGGAGACATTGAGGCTTGGAATGGAAAATGTGAGGTGGTTTGTTATGGGTGATGATGATACTGTTTTTGTAACAGATAATTTGTTGAGTATATTGAATAAGTATGATCATAATCAGTATTATTATATTGGGAGTTTGAGTGAGAGTCATTTGCAGAATATTTATTTTTCGTATAGTATGGCTTATGGGGGTGGTGGTTTTGCTATTAGTTATCCTTTAGCTAAGGCTATTGACAAAATGCAAGATAGGTGTATTCAAAGGTATCCAGGACTTTATGGTTCTGATGATAGAATGCAGGCTTGTATGGCTGAATTGGGTGTTCCACTCACTAAAGAAGTCGGTTTTCACCAGGTTAGTTTTGCCTTCCTCCTTCCGTTTTACCTTTCTTTTCAGTGCTATGATTATTCAGAAACAGTTTTTGTTAGAGCGGATTAGAGTCTCACATTGGTTGGAGAATGAACGGGTGGTTTGCTTATATGGACTTGAGCAATCCTCCCCCTCATGAGCTAGTTTTTGGGGTCGAGTTAGGTCCAGGTGTCATATCTTTACATTTTTCAAAAATGGGAGCAAGTGGTATTTAGTTGTTACCTGGAAATATAGAACTTGTTGGTTTCTTGAATTTGGCTAGCTTATTCTGAAAAGTTTTGTAATTTAGCCAACTTTTTAGCTTATGTGTGTGTTTCTGCATAATGATGGGTAAAATTTCTCTTGTGCCAAAAGGGTAATCCTAGAAGCATGGAAACTTTAATATTTTCTTCTGAAATAATAATCGAGCTAAAGCGTTTTAAAGATTACACTTTTTTTAATGTGAACTCACACCAAAAAAGAAAACAGAGGACTCTGTTTGATATCGGATTTCAGCTAATTGGTTGTTAGAAATTTTGTAGCAGTGATTTGTAATGTTGAAATATTGGGGCCGGGGTTGAATTTAGAATGTTGTACATTGGATCTTTGTTGCTACTGAGTGAATCTTTTGATTGCTTTTTTATTAAGGGTGGTAATGAGATTCCGATGAACTTCCTGATGTGTTCATAGCATGTTCGAAGTGCAAACAATATTTATGTATGTCATTGACGCAAGAAATAACCTGAGGATCTGTTGTGTACTGCATTTGTTAGTCGGTGACTTGTGTAACCATGAGTTATGCTCTCGCGTTTCTAGCATTTCTTCTTGCTTGTGAAGAAGTGATTATTGACTGTAATTGCTTATACTAGTATAATTTCAAGAAGTTTCTTGTTTCAGTCATTGAAGAATTTTTACAATCAATCTGACTATGATTTGTTCTTGGTGGATGCAAATTCAGTATGATGTATACGGGAACTTATTCGGGCTGCTAGCATCACATCCAGTAACACCATTGGTGTCATTACACCATCTTGACGTGGTGGAGCCAATCTTCCCCAATGTCACTCAAGTGCAGGCTTTACGGCAGCTTACAGTCCCGATGAAACTCGACTCAGCTGGTATCATGCAACAATCCATTTGCTATGACAAAGTTAACAGTTGGACTATTTCAGTGTCATGGGGATTTGCAGTTCAAATATTTCGTGGAGTTCTTTCTCCCCGTGAAATAGAAATGCCATCGAGGACCTTCTTAAATTGGTATAGAAGAGCGGATTATACTGCTTATGCTTTTAATACAAGGCCTGTTATGCGAAACCCGTGTCAAAAGTCTTTTGTATTTTACATGTCAAGTGCTGAAATGGATTCTAACAGCAACCAAACTGTGAGTCAGTATACTCGTCATCGAGTCCCTCATCCACTATGCAGATGGAAAATGGCAAATCCTGCTAATATTGAGAGAATTCAGGTTTATAAGAAGCCTGACCCCCATCTATGGGATAGGGTAAGTCCCTCCTTATCACACATATACAGTAGTTTTGCATATAGATAACCTATTCTTGGGATGATCTTAAATTGGTTGGGCAAAAAAGGTTGATTTCTATTGATAAACTATCCTGATTTTTGAAAAATGTATCTTGTGGAGGACACAGATTAGGGTAGTATGTAAGTAGGCAGTAGTGCTTTGTCTTCCTATCCGCCCATACTAGTAGTCATAGTATTGCTCCTGTAGTTCTTGTCCTTCGATTTCTGTTATTATCTGTTGTTTTTTGTATTTCGAATATTGTAAGTATTTTGCTTTGTCATGCTTTTGGATTGTTTTTCCTTGAGTTGAGGGTCTATCGGAAACAACCTCTCTACCTCTGAGGTAGGGGCAAGGTCTGTGTACATCCTACCCTCTCAGACCTCACTTTGTGGGACTACATTGAGTATGTTAGCTAACTGAACAATAGCAATATCAACATATAATGACTTCTTTGTGTATTAATGATGGACAGTCTCCAAGGAGGAATTGTTGCAGAGTGTTAAGCTCAAAGAAGAAAAGTATGGTGGTGGATGTAGGTGTTTGTAGGAAAGAGGAAGTCAGTGAAGTATGATGATTGAACAATATGTGAGCCCATATCCAATTGATTGTCAACTGTATTTCTTCATTTATTATTGAATCTATGGGAAAATTTTCCAAGAAAATTTTCTTGGTTCTTCCAAGTTAGTTCCACTTTATGCCTCTAGGGTAAAAATATGAGCTAGTGTAGCATGTCTTAGCTGACATTCTTGAGTCTTGATCAGTATAGCATAGTTTTTTCTGTAACTTTTCAATAATATTAGTCTCTTTCTTGGGTTCCAAAGTTATCTTTTCTTTTTTGTATAGTTTATTATACTATCTTCAAGTTTCATTTTCCTTTCCTCCTGACTTTTGCCTCTTTTTTTTTTTTTGTGCAAGTTTAATGTGAATCTACTAAAAATTGAAGAATGTGACGCTTATTTGGGTTGAATCACGAGAGAGAGTGTTCGGTAATCGGTATGAAGGAAAATAAATGACTTTCTTACATATTCTTTTTCTATTTGGTGGGTAAGCAAAAAATATTTTTTAAATATATTGTATATAATCTAGACAAGTACTATGAGTGCGGGGGTGGGGACTACAAGAGTGGGGTGCTAGGGATGGGGTTTACGGGAGTGGGGTTGAAGATAAGGTGTGTTGGAGGGTGGGAAAAATGCAATCAATGTGCAATGTCACTTGTGAGATTTGTTTCCCTACTTCCACAAGGAAAGTCATTATTCTCATATTTTAGGAATTCGTTTTTTTAGAGAAAATATTTTTTTAAAATTTTGACCAACCAAACATGATAAAGTTTTAAAAAAATAATTTCCTTGATACCGAACACATTCTTAGGTTCAAATCACAGTGAAGGTGATTACGATTATCAAAAGAAAAAAAACTAATAAGAGGCAAACACACTGTAATTTTTTCTCATCTATCCAACTATTGATAGACAGAATTATTCAGAACTTGTGCTAGTGAAAAATAGTAGGTACATCGTGAAATTAGTGGAATTGCACATTACGTGCAAATTGATCTGAACATTACGATTATATGAAAAAAATTATATTGGTAGCATGTGTTAAAATCGGAATTTAGAAGACATACTTAGGTAACAAGAATCAATATAACGTACGCCACAAAATAACATCACATATTTGACAAGATGTGCTATTTAGTACTCCAAGTGCTTCTTCTTTTCTTAGGTAAACTTTCAACAAGCTTAAGAAAGATGTTTAGTTGAGTATTTGCGTAGAGTGAAAGGGAACTATGATTATGTATACTCATTTCTACCAACCTTTCTGGAAAAGGTGATTTTTACATATCTGGTCTTTATTGCTAGACCTTAGTCCAAACAAATCATATTTTTGTCAATGTTGGTTCCTACTTCTTAAATGTATCTTATTGAGATGATCACTTTCCTTTCTCTTTGATTTGTTTTTAGTTCTTTAGGAGAAAAGACTCAAATATGCCACTGAATAGAAAATAAAATAAAATTCAGATACACTACTTGTTAATAGTTGGCCTTAAATATGCGCCAACTATAACCATTTTGGACCATATGTGCCATTATTTACTAATCAATCCAACATTATCTAATTCAGATTTTGCCAAATGGCATTATCTATAATTTCCATATCGTTCCCCCTTCCCCTCTCACTCCCCTTTTACGAGTCATATATTAGTCATTTCGTTAAGTTCAGTAACATAATTTAACCTTTTTTCAAATCGTCACTACACCACAACTTCCAATCACCGTAATACTTCAAATCCCACCATGAACACATACACACACTCTTAATTTACACCTTCGTACTTTTAGCTATCGATCATAGTACAAACACCACAATTAGTACTCGCAAGGGTTGGCTAAGTTGGTTGGGTGACTGATTTTCCACATGGGAGACCTGGGATCAATTCTCCTTTTCAGCAGCCTTCTCACTTAGAGCTTGATTATCGCACAAAATTTGCCTAGTACACTTTATATTTTCTATATAATTTGTGAGTTATTAAACAAGAACGAATTTAACTGGGGTTAAAAACAAACACCACAACTAGTGGCATATATGGAGCATATTGTTTAGTGCAATATTGTAACTTAATGTTGTTTAGTAAAATGAATTGTAGTAGTTTATATTTCAATGAGAATAGGTGTGTTAAATAGTAATCCCTCCGTCTCATATTAATCGAATTGTTGAGATAATGCACACTTTTTAAGAAAACTCTTCTAGAAAATATTTTGAGCATTACTTTTCATTACTACCTTTTTCATTATTCCCATACTATTCTCAAAAGTAGAGTTAGTCATTGTTGAAAATGTGATTTCAATGTAAAATCTTAATTATGACTTTGTAAAGAGTGTAAGTACATAGAAAATATAAAATACTTTCTTTTTAAAAAAAGGGCAAAAATGAAAAAAAATTAATAATTATCTTGATATTTGAACAATTCACTTATTTTAAATCATGAAAAAAGCTTTAACAATTCATTTAATATCGGACGGAAAGAGTATGAAATTGTTAAACATAAATGGAATGTCTGGATAAAAATGTTGTGGGGACACTGTCCATTTATGATTTATTCATAATTAGTTGTTGGGAAATGTAACAACTCTGCTTACTTACTTTATTATATTAAATCACAGTAATAGGTTCTTGCAGGTTCCAGAGGGTCCCCATATCTTTCTTTCTTTTTTGTTGGTTTTGATTACTCCATCTGTCCCATATTAGTTGGTCATTCCATATTAGTTGACCATCTTACTAAATTCAGAAAGCATTAATTAAACTTTTTCTATATTATTTTTGTAATTAATATTTTTTGAAAAAGTGTTCACGCTTCTTTGTAAAGTTTAAAAGAAGTTTCTTAAGAAATATATTAGTAAAATAAGTTTTTTATTTATAATTTCTTAATATGCATATTAAAAAGAAAATGATTAAATAATATTGGACGAAAGGAGTATTTTTTTTTCCAATACTACTGTTTTTGGCAAATTATTGCAGTTGTCACTGTGGGTTTCTGAATTTACATTTTTTTATACTTCTCCCATTTTCATGTTAATTGCTTAGCAGTTTGCATTAGTGTTGGGTAAGAGTGGCCGTCGGACCGGATCGGAATGGCCGGACCGGAACAGATCGGTATCGGACTGGACCGGTACGACCAGTACCGGAATGGTGATCGGTACCGGAATGAACCGGACCAGTTCAACCGGTATGGGTACCGGATTCCATCCCATTCCGGTTGAAACCGGAATGGACCGGTGCCGTACCGGAATGGTACCGGAATGGGCCGGACCGGTTTGCCGGAATGGGGTTTTTTTTTTTTTTTAAATTTTTTTTTTTGAATTACATTTTGAATTTCAAACTTAATTTTCAAGTGATAACTTATAACTTAAAAGTTTTTATAATTTATAACTTAAAAGTTAAATAGTTAATTATGATTTAAAATTTTATAACTTATATAAATTATATTTGAAGTTTATTAGTTTGTTAAAGTTTTTGTTTTTTAAAGTTTTTTAATTTATAAGTTTTATTTCTTTTAATTGAAGTTTGATTAAGTTTATAGTTTATATATGTTTTCTAAGTTATATATTTGAAATGTTTTAGTTTGTTTAAAGTTTTTTATTTTTTTAAGTTTTCAATTTATAAGTTTATGTTTTGAAGTCTATTAGTTTATGTTTTAGTTTATTTTTTAAGTTTTATTTTTTTAAGTTTTTTTAAGTTTTCAATTTATTAGTTTATGTTTTCAATGAATAAAAGTATAAAACTATAAAAGTATAAAACAATGATAAAAATTAAAAAAAATCAATTTATTCAAAATTTCAAACTAATATTACAATTTACAACTATTAGTAAAGCGCCTAATTTACGCAGCCACCTTCTAGGAAGGGTTCTGTTTCAACTAAGCGCGCCTAATTTACGCAGCCACCTTCTAGGAAGGGTTTCTGTTTCAACTAAGCCTCGAATGTAATACTAATAGTTGTATAGATTTATAAATTTATCTTCTAAACTTTGTAAAGTTTCAGCTTCTTCAACCTCAATTCCTGGTAAAGTTGCTTGACGATCTTCAAGTTCAGCGCCATCATCACTATCAAACCCAATGAGGTTATCTATGGCTTGTTCTGCTACTTTTTGCAACTTTGGTCTTCCAACGTTTCTTCGCTCGGCGTTGATCCAATCTCTAAACAACACCGATACCTCCAAACTGTCTTCTGCCAAGGAATATCTATGGTCTCCAATTTGAAATCTTGCCGCGCTGAAAGCTTGCTCCGAAGCAACTGATGATCCTTGAATAACTAGCACGTCTCTCACCATCTTGCTAAGTTTTGGAAAGTGTTCTTCACGAGATTTCCACCAATCCAATAGTTGTGGTATGCCATCCGTAGTTGGAATATTATCAACACTCTGTTCAAGATACTTAGAAAATTCACACTTATTAGAAAAATCAAGACCAAGTTGTGATCTTGCTTTACCATGGACACCTGATCTCGACGTAGAAGTTTGAGGGGCATGATCAAGATTTTCTAAGGTCACAGTATATTTGTCATACATTTTCTTAGCCAAAATTTTAATACTATCTTGACATGTTATTAAATCCGGTGTTTCTTGTGGTGAAATATCTAAATTAGTATAAATTTCTCTAACTAAACCTTTTGCACCAACTTCTTTATATTCCGGGTTAAAAAGAATTGCAGTTAAATAAATTTGTGGAATAGGAAAAAAATATTTTTTAAATTTTTTAATCATAGCTTCAATAGAATCTTTAAAATATGAATTTTGTTTATACATAGCAAAAATGCATGAAATATTCCAAATATGTATTAAAATTTCACTAATAGTAGGATAATATGTTCCAGAAAAATTTTTGGTAGCATCAAAAAATGATTTTAAAAAGACTTTAAGTGCTTCTACTGCATCCCAATCACTGTCCGCAAGTTTATAATCAGGATAAGCATTATGACTATTAAACATCATAGTAATAGATTTTTTATACTTATAAGCAACTTCAAGCATTTCATAAAAAGAATTCCATCTAGTTTTAACATGTTTTGGAACTTTTCTAAATGGAACTTCACACAATTTACAAAAATCTTTATATTGTTGAATTCTACTATTATTATTCATATGAAAAATCCAAAAAATTGCATTTTCAACTTTATCAATACAACTATCAAATACCCTAATACCATCTTTCACAACTAAATTTAATATATGTGCACCACATTTGATATGAAAAACATATTTACTAATTGGACAAAGTCTAGTTTCTAGCATAGTCATAGCATTTAAATTAGCAGAAGCATTATCTAAAGTAATACTAATCACTTTATCAGTAAGATAAAAATGTTGTAAAATTTTTAACACACTTGAAGCAATATAAGTACCAGTTTTTTTGTGTTCACAAATTTTATAAGCGATAATTCTTTTTTGCATTATCCATTTATAATCAATCCAATGTGCAGTAACAGTTAAATAATCAAATCCGTTAGGACTACGACCCATATCAGTGGTAATAGAAGCCCTACAATCCATCATATAAAAATATTTACGAAGATATTGCATATGTTTTTCATAAAATTCAAAAATATCTCTTTTTACCATGCTTCTTGTAATACCTTCAAAACTGGGATAAAATGTATCCCGAATATATCTTATAAAACCATCATGTTCTCCAAAATTAAAAGGCAAACCACAAACAACAACCATTTTAGCAAAATTTTCACGATCACAGTCACTATTATAGGGCCGTTGTGAAACATGACCAGCAGGATCTGAAGGATTTAGTGAAGTTTGAATCATGTTTGACCCGCCAACAGAAGGTCCAACGCTAGAGTCAGCATCACCTTGACTAGCTAGATATGCTTGCCACTCTCTCGGATGTTTCTTAAGCAAATGAGTTTTTAACCCCCCAGTCGAACCTCCACTAGCACCAGATACATATTTCCAACTTTGTTTACAAATACGACACGTAGACACAGTTTTTTCTTCATTTAAAAAACAAAATTTCCACACAGCTGATTTTAAAGGACGTTGTGGTTTGGTCTTACCCCTCACTGGAGCAATAGGGGGAAGATCAGCTCTAACTTGAGGATTATCCTGAGTTGGAGCTTGGGGAATAGTGGGGGCGGGGGCAATAAAGGGACTAGTCGGTGTATCAGTTTCTTCTAAATCATCATCCTCATGCATTTCTACTTCTTCATTTAATTCATCTTCTAAATCATTATACATTCTTTCATAAGCTTCGTTGGGAATAGGGTCATCCGTAGTAAATGGAAAATTAGTTTCATTAACATGCGTAAATTCATCTGTATTAAATCTAACTTGAGGAAGAGCAGGGCGGAGAGAAGAACTAGAAGAACCACTACCTATTTTACCCTTCACATAACTTTTTGTTCTTGAAATAATACCTTTTTTACCGGATTTTTTTTGAGATGGATCCATAATATAATAAAATATAAAATTAGCAAATTAAAATAAATAAATCACAAGTTCACAAATCACAAATTCACAAATAAATCACAAATTCACAACTAATAAACAAGAATAAAATTAAAAAATTAAAGAGTGGAACGAATATACCAACGTCTGCTGTAAAAACAGACGATTATAACTGAAATTTGAAAAAGATTGCTCCTCCAAAATTCACCAAATTATACTTCACTTACAAAATAATAAGAATAATTATAGAATTTGTAAATATTAAGAGATGAAAATTGAGAGAGAATGAGAGTTGAATGGATGAATAAAAATTAAAAGGGGAAGGGGTATTTATAATGAAAAAATAGGAGGGGGGTTGTTGGGGGGGTGCTAGGGGGTGCTGGGGGGGCTAGGGGGTGGGGGGGCTAAAATAGCCGTTGGGTGGCTGAAATAGCCGTTACCCAACGGCTTAAAACGTTTAAAAAAAAATAATAAAAATTTGTTGACCGGTCAACCGGTAACCTTTTGATTGGGGGCCTAAAACAAAACTTCATAAAGAGGCCTTAATTTTTTTTCCAGGTGACACACACGCGCGCGCACACATATATATATATATAACATACCATACCAGTATAATCCTACTAGTGAGTCTGGGTAGTGTAGGATATATCCAGACCTTATACAGTAAGAATGTAATCAATGCAAATTTTTGATGAAAAAGTATAATATAAATCTTGAATAATAAAACCTGATTCAAGAATTTAAAAAGTTGATATAATGATATCGAAATAGTGTTATGTTGAATTTGATAAGTTGATATAATGATATCAAAATAGTGTTGCGTTAGTTCAACATAATGATAACTTGTTGCAATGTTTGAAATTTGAAGAAGACACCAAAAGCAAAATTGATTTTTTTTGTAAACATACAATAATAGATTTTCATAATCTAGAAGGTTTGACCGTTTGGGAGACCTCATAATACTCAATAATAAGAGAATAAAAATAATGAAATGGGGCAATGAAAAAGGTGAATATAAGAATAATAATGTGGGTTCATGTTAGTCGTCAGTATATTAATGAGGCAACAAAATACGTAGCCACGTAAGAAAGGATACTACAATTAGCTAAAAACTATTTTATTTCTCAAATTATTACAATGATCTCATATATATATATATATGTGTGTGTGTGTGTGTGTGTGTGTGTGTGTAATCTTTAGGAAAAAATGGGGGCCCCAAAAAATTCGGAGCCCCAGACAGTTGCTTTAGTTGCCTTATGATCGAGCCGGCCTGGATTCGCAAGTGCACTGGCCAAGAAGAATATGCACAGTATTAGAATACGAATGCAGTGATAAATTTTACTCCCTCCAAATCATTTTACTTGCCATATTTTTTTCACATCTTTTAAAAAAAATATTAAGTAGAGAATAATTTGATTAAATTATCTTTATTTATTATTTTTTTCTATTTAATTTTATTTTGCACCACATTAATATCTCTCCATATTTATAACTAAGGATAAATATGAAACAATCAACTTGTTGTGTCTTGATTTGCTAAAATAATAAGTAATATGAATTATCTATTTTTAATAAAGATAACAAATAAAGTGGTCCGAAGGAATTACTAATATTGATTCTTGTGATATTAAACTGAAGAATGAACATCCTTTTTTTTGTGTGGTTTTTTAAAGCTAAGATACAGACTAGCAAATCATTCTTTACCCTTGTTTATTTATACTCTGTCCGTCTTAAAATATTTATTGTGTTTTTTATTTACACGTCATTTAAGAAAATACTATTAATTAGAAGGAATGTTACATTAAATACTTAGCTCTCCTTTAACTATAGATTTTGACGGAGTAGATTTTCAAAGAAAAAAATAAAAATATTATTTGTTTATGAAATTTGTCAATTTTTAAAAATGTATCTTCAAAAAATTTCAATTTTTAAAGGTGAAATTTCACTTCTACTCACAAAACTTCAAAAAAAATAAAAATGAAGTAAAATGTATGTTTAAACACAACTACCAATTTCAAAAAAAAAAGTCAATACTAAAGGCAGATCTAAGATTTGAAGATAACGAAAACACCACAAAAGTAAATACACGTTAGTGAAAGCGATCTCACACAACCCCGGCCACCTCCTCTGAAATTTTTATTAAACATCCATAGAACTGTTCTAACGTATAAATATGAATTAAATAGAATAATTAGATAGAGCTTGCTTTGCGGATCGATGGTGTGGGCATCATTTTACATACGTTAGGTTGCCTGTTCGAAACTCACCACCTACAAGTTTTATGCATTTTTTTTTAATTGTTAGCTAGAAACAAAATGATATAGCAACTCCGACTCAAACTCAGGTTATACGCCTAAGCCTAAGGGGCACGTTGATCAAATGACGCAATCCAGCAACTATATTTGAAGAGTCAATTAAAATTATATGATAGTTCTTTTAGGTATATCTCAAAAAGATAGTAGTATTACTCTGTTTTAATCCTACACGAAAAACGACCGACACCATGGATTATAAAGGACTTTGATTATTTGATAACTTATAAGTTATAACGTATATCTTGTAGCGTGTACGATCATCTTTCATTTACTACTACTATTATTTCTTTTGTCTCCTTTCTTTTATCCTTGACATTTCCCACATGACTTGCCCCTTGGGATTTGACCACTTGATTTACTCCAATATTCTATTGGAACAACACTCAAAATTTACAAGGGGATACACTATTTCAATATCCATATTGAACTTGTGTTCGTTTTTCTATTTTTTTTAAGAAAGTCTAACTCAGATATAATATACTCACTTTCTCTCAATTTATACTCCTTTCGTCCATCTTTATTTGTCCACTATATTAAAAATAAATGTTCAATAATACTTGTCCAATTTATAAAATCAAGAGATAATTTTATACTTAATTCCTAATTTACCCTTATCAATAATTATAGTCATTTCCCTATTATATTTTTCAAGATATTATATTTATTAAATTCAAAGTGTGATATGATTAAATTACCCTTCTATTTATGGTTTCTTAAGAAGTGTGCAAAGTCAATAGTGGACAAGCATTATTGGACGGAGGGAGTATGATAGTTTTCACTTTTCGAGAGTCAAACAGTTTAAGTTTGATCGTGAATTTGGACACAAAACTTTCCAGTTTTTCGAAATAAAATTTATATATTTGAAAACTACGTAAAAAGTGCTACATGTCACGACAATTGACAATTCAAAATATTTAAAAGATATATGAAAATATTACAGTCAAAGATAGACTTATTTGAATCATGAAATTCGAAAAGTGCCATGTAAATTGAGACAGAGGGAGTATGAAATTTCATATGGCTGAGGTATAGCTATTTTGTATGAACTTCAGCCATTGTGGCTGGAATTAAGTAATTTTTTCCCAATATGAGTTATTTATGTGAAGTTTATAAACATATGTTGAAAGCCAAATAAAAATGATCGAAGTTAGATAAAAATGACGTAACTTTCGATAGAAATACATGAATTTCACTCGTGTGAAATTTTAGATATTTTTGGTTGGATTTTGTCAAGCTTAACGTAAGACACCGTGTGTGTATATATATATTAAAAAATAGTTACAAGTTAAATGATGGTATCAAAATAGACATACCGCATACAATTTGGTATTGTTATTATCTTATGTTTCGTTGACCTTTTTATTTCTGGTACTATAAATTCATATTTTAATTTAGATACTTGTCTTAATTTATGTGATAGTTTTTTATTTTTTGTGATTTAAATTATTTAAATTTTGATTAATGTTTAAAATATTCTTTTAATCATATAGATATTTTTAAAATAAATTTATATCATTAGATAAAGTGTCTAACGCCTTTTATTAATAAAAAACTAATTCTCAGAAGAAGAAAAAGAATACAAATAAGGAGTGTAAAATCTTATCTTACCAATTTTAATGAGATGAGGAATTATAACTTATAGTATATATTGGATATCTAAATTTAAATTTTAAAATATTAACCTGATCTAATGTAATTTAACAATTAGTTAAATTAAATTACATTTTCATTTTTTAATTTACCATACACATATAATTGGGATTGAAGATTATGAACCAATCGAAATGACAAAAAGTTTAATAGTTCGTCTTATCTTGTTTGTGATGTGATTTGTGATAGTCGATTTTGTCAATAGATGGGGACGTTTGAGAAATTGTAATTGTGAGTAATAATAAAATGATGGTTCAAATGGTAGAGCACCTACATCATCGATCGGGAGATTGAGGGATCGAGTCACGCTAGAGAATAAGTGAGAACACTATTGATCCTCCAAAGGGGGTGAGGTGGAAAAAAATTTGATCGCAGATTACACTTTTTACGTTCAAGATAATTTGCCTAAAATGCATCTAGGGTATGTATTGATCTATTTGGTTCGATTTTTACTTTTTAGTTGCTTCAAAGAATGTGTTTTAGCTAAATTTACTTATAAGTACTTTTTCACTCATCGAATCAATAGATATTTGGTTTGTTTCGATTTTTCTTCTTTTCTGTTCAATTTCATATTTGATTTTTTCATTTGGGGTGTAATGTATGTCCTAAAATTGAGTGGTCAATCTTATTATCTGGAGGTGATTTGCATAAAAAGATTTTTTCGGCGTCACTACTTATATGTTGACCTGGCCTCATCAAAAAATGGTGCGAAAAATAATTTTTTTGTCAAAATTGTTTTAACGGTAAGCTATGGTGATCGTCGGGATTTCTAACCAAATCCCATTGATTACCATTAATGTTCTTTTTATTATTCAAACGTATCAATTAGTTATGAAATCGAATCGATAGCTCCACTCATGTTCTTGTTCATCAAAGATTTGCCTCAATTTTTGTCTCCTTCCTTCGGCTTTTTTCACATTAGCTTCCGTTAGTTTGTTGAGCTTCTTGTGAATCAATGATGTGTAAAAATTCACCGCATAACATGTTGTAGTGATCATCAAGATTTTCACCACAAATTTTGGTAGATCGCCAGGATTTTTCAATATTTATGCTAAAATTCTGACGATTCATCCGAATTTATAGTCAAAATTCTGACGATTTTCATAAATTATTGTTTAGAAATTTCAACAACTTTCAAAAAATTGATTTAAAAATTGTTCTAATCAACCTCCAAATTTGGAAAATGATATCCAATCTTTTAATGTTTGTCTCAACGATTTTCTATTGTTAAATTTAACTCAAACCTTTAAAAATAGTTAGACCCCTTTGTGCCTCTACAAACAAGCTCAATAAAATCTATTAAAGATATTCTTCAAGTTTCTTCGATCAAAATCAATCCAAAATAACTATAAATACGTAGTGAGTCTTCAATTTTCTACTGCACATATGATGACGATGGAAGGAGAAGGAGAAGGAGAAGGAAAAATTGTGGTTAATGTATATATGCACAAATCTTTATAACAAGATCAACAATTAAAGAGAACAAATTTTTATAACAAGATCAACGACAATTAAAGAGAACTTTAAATTATACGAAAAAGAACCCCTAAATATTAGTTTTGAATATACGTTCAACTAATTACCCAACATAACAACATAAAAACTTGGAAAAATAGGGGATCCCTTGTTTTTTGACTTATATTTTGATCTCTTACTACCACCTAACCCTAATCCTTATCCCTCAAGCACTTTAGCTCCTTCAGATATTGCTTCTACTACATCATCTTTCCCCTTGGAATCTCTATGGGGAATGGCTTACTTTTTATTTTTTTATTTTTTTATTTTTTTATTTTTATTTATTTATGAAAGTGAAAATTTTATTTTGTTATGGTGGAACGAGGGGTGGTTTTAGCAGTGTGGTGGTTATGATGATTTTGTGTTGGTGGTTTTAAGATTGAAATCAATAGAAGTTTGATGTATCTCATTATATATGTGGCATATATTTTGATGTATATATATATGGTGTATATTTATTGTATATCCATGTATCACTCTACATACAGTGATATACACATAAAAGTACTAGCACATACATGATATAAAAGTGCGAGTATTATTGTATGTGGTGTGTATGCCATGTATAACAATGTATTGATATGACATATATTGGCATACATATGTCAAGTGTATATATTGGCATACATATAGCATACACCAAAATATACAATGATATATAGTATATGTACTTCGATAGAAGGCTGGAAGCCATAGGTTAGGACTCTGGTAAAGAAGAAAACTGTGATAAAGAAAAAAGGCAACGGACATAGTCATTTGATATGCGTCAAAGCTCTGACAATTTTTCGCGGAGCGATGGTAGATGGTGGCAGAGAAACAGTGGCAAGTCGCATAGCAACGTCAGCTAGGTTTATGGGAAGAAAAGATAAGAAGATAAGAGAAGAGTTAAAAAAAATAACTCCAAAATCTCTAATTTTGTGGGACTTATTGGAGGTTATATATGTTTTGTAAAGAAAATATTACTATGTTCTAAAATGTAACAATGTTATCAATTTATAATGAATGTAAATTTATATTAATGTATATCTATACAAGTCACAAAGTTAGATGTGTATTCAAGAGATCTAAATCTTAATGTACGTCTTAATATTCAGACGAGTATTCAGATTCAAATATCTTAATCTTAATAAAAATAAATGAGGCTTAAGTCTCGATCTTATAAATATTCTTGAAATTAGAGACACTCACACATATATAGAGATGACTACTCATACAAAACAGGAAGGAAGAAACAAAAGAGGGAGCAAATTAATAAGTTGAATGGAGAGTTTAGAGACTAATGAAGTCTTGATGAATCTTTGCTGGTGAGGGGAGCCATGCATCTCTGGTGACACACTGGTCATCTGCATCAATATTAATATATAATGCCAATTATAAGATAGAAAATCCATGAAAATAAGTCCTTTCTTATGTGGGCCATTGTGTCTTGGCCTTGCAAGACATGGTTTGAGGGAAGAGGTTTCCTTGGCCTTTCCTTTCCTTTCTTTTTTTGAGAAAAAAAACATAAATATCTATAGTATTTAATTATGAAATGTAGCTACAATTTGCATATTTACAAACAGTAGTTATAGTTGTTGTATCATGTGAAAGAGTTGTTTCAGGCATGTTTCAGTTGTATCAGCGAAAAAGTTGTATTCAGGCGACAAATATCAATTGCATCATGCAAGTATCAGTTATATCAGCGTATGGCCGTATATTGTATCAGCTGAAAATGCGTGAAAGAGTTGTATTAGCACATACTATATCAATGTGTGTGTATTGTGTATTTACTACAAAACTCAAAATGTAATTGTGTGTTGTAATTTTTTGAAATTGCAGCTATGCATCGACTATCATAAATGTATATAGCCTATATTTGCCACGTCGCCTAATTTTTTCTTCCTCTTTGGAGGGTTGGATGGTGGGGTTGGGGGAGATTTTGGACGTAGAGTCATGGTCGCAACTCGGATTGGCTAAGCTACATGTCATAATTAAAGAGGTTCAATTGAACTTTCTAGTCAAAAATCATATGGTGCAAATAAGGTAAAATAAACACGCGCATGTATATGTACGCTTGAATCTCTATTAAAGAAGGAAGAGTATTTCATATTTTCCTTTTAGACTAACAATGTAACAAAAATAAATTCAGTGTAATCCACAAGACTCTAAGTTTTAATTCAGAGGTGACGTTCTTGTATTTTTTCCACTTTTTCTTATTGTTAGAATCATGATTTAGATCATAATTAAGGACAAAAATGTACCCTACCTACCCATTTTGGCTTAGACAATGTGACACCTCACACTTAATCTATCCCATGCTCTTTGGCTGGTTAGCCCAGAATTCATTAGTCACACAACACATGCACTCATGTCATCACTTGATCTCTTTAAAATTTTTGATCTAAAACTTTTTTAAAAGTGACTAAAGCTTAAATTTTTTCTTTCTTGTGAACGTTTAGAAATAAGAACGAATAGCAAAGTTGTGATTCAACTATAAGATTAAGGTGATTAACATGTTACGGTTATTTGTATTCGTGGTCTCAGATTAACAAAAATGCATTGTCCTTGCATTTTTTGCCATTTACGTCTCACATATGGATATTGAATATACTAATCGCAGATGTTTTGTAATTCAATTTCTTCTTAAATTTTGTTCCTAATATTTGGATGTTCGATTTCAAATTATTTGTAGATTCGAAGAAAAGAGAAGTAAAGAAGCGACGACATTGTTGCTTAGATTTTCTTTTTTCTATTTTTGGTCGATTTTTTTTTTTCCTTTTTTGTTTCTTGAAGATATTAAAAGTTGCGGTGTTAACTTCAACTTAGATATAATTAAGGATTAAAATTGCACACTTTATTTTTTCTATTTTTGGTCGATTTTTTTTTTCCTTTTTTGTTTCTTGAAGATATTAAAAGTTGCGGTGTTAACTTCAACTTAGATATAATTAAGGATTAAAATTGCACACTTTATTTAACTAAAAGTGAAATGTGTTTAGTCGAATAATACAAAGACTAAAATCATAATAAACTAATAATACAAGAACTAAAACTGTTGTTTTTCCCTAAAATTTTATGCAAAGACTATTTAGGTTTGTCCAACTTTGAATGTATATTACATCCACCGTAGTGGTTAAGAAAATAATAAAAAAGTTAATCATGTTAACAAGTGGGATCTGGTCTGGTAATCAAATCACTACGCTCTTACCAAATAATACGATTAGATATCCAAAAGATATACAGTAGAAAATATATATTTTATGACTTACATAATTGATGCTATCTTTCCCGATAAAGATAGGGATAGAGTCCGCGCATATTTTCAAAATACATAGATAAGCTATTGTTGTTAGGGCTGCTTATCAAGCGGATTGGACGGATAGTTATGCTTAATGGTTTGACTTTGGTTATTGGTTTTTAAATGTACTAATCTGTTAGCCAACAGATAAGATAACAGTCGATTTGGTATCGGATTAGCAATTAACAGACGGTTATCGGGCGATGTATCAGATAAATCTAAAAGTACAGTGAAATATTGAGCGGTATCGGTATGTCCTTTATTTCTTCATTGACTAAGTTGTTTGTATATACTGTGATTCATCTATTTATCAATCTTTTAGGCTTGTTGAGTTTTGTTCATATAATTTTTTTAATAGGTTATAACATAAAATCAAATGAGAATTTTCTTCTAGACAAAACATATGTAAAAATATTTTTTAATTACTGGATCGACAAAAAAAATAAAACTTAGATATGGTTTGAAAATTTTCAATTTTATATCAAACTTTGTGAAGAACACATTGGGGTTGTTTCATTTTTGTTGCGGTCCTTCATGTTATCAAGAATAATTTATCTTTTGATTTAAGAATTTATTTCAGGTTTCGTTTATGCTTTAGGGGGACCGACTGCACTTGGTTTGAAGTTACAAAAAGTGGCTCGTTATTTCCTTAGCACATAAGTAAATAGAACAATGAATGAGGTTTTAGTTTTTGAGTTAACAAGAGATACTTTATATATTTAGGGCTAAAATATAAATATGATAATTCTTAACGGGTTAACGGTTTACCCAATAAGAAAATTGAGTAATCCGTCCCCGCACCGATAAGTCATTAACTATAAAATTTTAATTCGTTTACAAGCCGTTAGTCCGATAACCCATTATTAATAAGCCAATAAGCTTATTTTGCGGTTAAGTTATCGATTACGGTTCAATTTTGAACCACCCTAATTGTTGTTATCATATCCGATAATAATTATGTGAGATTTTTCTTTACCTCACAAGTTAGTGAACATAAAGTTTATGGATCCCAAAGTAAAACAAATGAGTTCACCAATTTGTAAGATAAAAAACTTATCCAACTAATGTCAATTACATGAGGCATAAAATAATACTCCCTTCGTCCAATTTATATGAATTAATTTGATTTAGCACGGAGTTTAAAAAAAAAGGAAGACTTTTGAAATTTGTAGTCTAAAATAAGTCTTAGATGTTTGTGTAGCTATAAATTATTTCATTAAGGGTAAAATGAACATTTTAAAGTTAAATTAGTACTAAATATAAAAAATATGTCATTCTTTTTGAAACTGACTAAAAAAAAAAAATGAGTCATATAAAATGACACAAAGAGAGTATATGTTTTTCCAAAACATGAATTTACCACTGAGAAATTGGTTCATTAAGATGGCAAAATTTACTCAAGTAAAAATTGAACCCAAAAGTTCACGGCTTTAATTTATATAGAAGACATGGAGGAGAGCGGTAGAAGAGAACGCGGGTGTTGTGCCAGCCCAAATCGTACGTCAAATACTCCTAACGGGACACACATACATATCACCAGTATCTGTCATGTCCTCCTTCTCCCTACCCCCCCCCCCCCACCCCATCCCCCCACAAAAAAAAAGAAACTTTGTTTGGATGGTTATAATATATTGCTTCATAATGTAATGTATCGTAAATTCGTATTGTATTATGTTATATTATATTATATTCTATGATTTTAATGAATATAATATTTAGATGGATCCAGCGGTGGAGTCAAGATTTTCACTAAGGAGGTTCAAAATCAAATGAAGTAAACACATCAACTAGCCGAAAGGAGTTCAACATCTACTATATATACATAAAAAAGATAATTTTACCCATACAAAAATTGTATTATTTGAACCCCTGGACACAAGCTAGTTCTACCCCTGGATGGATCATATCATTTTTCATTGTTATATATTTTTTTTCTCAACTTATACTTAGTATTGCCACCGGACGAAATATATGTAGAAGGAGGGCAAGGTCATACCTTCTTAGGAGATTGACATACCAATCACTTGAAAATGCATTCAAAAAACAGTCTTAATCAAAAACAGTAGCACTGCTCAGAGAGAGGTGTTCTGAGGTTTCATATGTTAAGATTCTTGGATTACATTTTTTGACTCTAAAGGATGGAATACACCACTTGTCCATGTTATGTAGGCCTTTCACAGCTTTTGGGAGATTGTTAGGATGTGAGAAAATCTGGAGAGTCTCCGATGAGTGGCTTAAGGAGGCTAATTTGTCTACTACTTTGTTAGCTTTTTTATAGCAGTGAGAGATTCTTGGATTACATTTTTTGACTCTAAAGGATGGAATACACCACTTGTCCATGTTATGTAGGCCTTTCACAGCTTTTGGGAGATTGTTAGGATGTGAGAAAATCTGGAGAGTCTCCGATGAGTGGCTTAAGGAGGCTAATTTGTCTACTACTTTGTTAGCTTTTTTATAGCAGTGAGAGATTGTAATTGGCTAGTTCCCTGATGTCTCTAACAGTTTCTTCAATTCTCCAAGGGGTAGCCCAAGTTCCTTGGATTGAGTTTTTCGTTGTTATATAATGTCATATATCAATAATTTGAAGGATATATTTACCAGAAAAAAAGGTTATGTGGTAGAACCACTACAAAAAAGTAAGATGAAAAATAAAATAAAATATAAATAATAAGTAAAGACAAAATGAGAAGGAAAAAGAAAAGAAGATAACGTTGCAATTACACTAAATCAGTTTCATACCAAATGAAACTTTTAGCCATTACCTAAAGATAAATTTAACAATAAAATTTAAGTAATAATAAAAATAAACATTGTATTTAAACTAACAACACAATATCATCAACAATAACCATCTAAACAAGTTGTTAACCATTAAACCCCCACTATATAACCCACCCTCCCCCTTCCCATTTTCTCTCCTCAACAACAAAAATATCACCACTCCATTCAATTCTCCTCTTCTTTTCTCCCAAAATTTGTTAAAAATTATGGGTTTCCCAGCATGTTGCACAGACCTAATCCTTCCAAAACTGCTACTACACATGTTTACAATTCTAGTCTACATAAGAAAATTCATTTCTACACTTCTCACAATTCTGGGTCTAAGAAGTTTTATAGAACCCGAAATGCCGTTTCCGACCAGACCCGAATCCTTCTCGGATCTCAATTCCATGTCGGGGGTGCTAATACGGGAGCTCTTACCGGTGGTTAAGTTTTCCGAGCTGGTGGACCCACCAGAGAGCTGTGCGGTTTGCTTGTACGAGTTTGATGGTGATGATGAGATCAGACGGCTCACAAATTGTCGTCATGTATTTCATCGGAGTTGTTTGGACCGTTGGATGGATCATGATCAAAGGACCTGTCCGCTTTGCCGGACGCCATTTATATCGGAGGAAACGTAGAAAGTTCAGATAGTCGACCAACTGAACTATTAAGATTTTTTTAATTTATAATACGTCCACTTTTTCTAGTTACTTTTTTTTTTGGAGGGTTAGGATAGAGATTGGGGTTGTTGGTGAATTGACAATGTAAAAATGTATAAACAACAAGAGGAGAAAAAAAAGTGAGAGATGGAAAAGAGTAGAATTTTGTATAGTCTACATTTTCTGGGAATATGAAATGAATTTTTTTTAATGTAAATTCAAGATTTTTTTTTTTTAGAATAATGCAGCAAGATGTGAATGGTAACAAAAAGACATAAATGGGCAATCATTGTTTTGCTTATAATATTTTAGTAATACTCTCTCCCTCTGATTTATAGTATATGAATTTTTGACACATTTTTCTATTGTTCAAAATGAAAGAATTTTTCATAATTCAAGGATATATTAATTATTTTTAAATTTTTTTTATCTTATCTGTAATGTGTTTTTCAAATATCTTTAGTTTTAAGAGAAATTTGGAAAGAAGCAAAAGAATAATATTGATAAATTACTCTTTAATTAATGTTATTAACTAATTTTTTTAAAAATATGTCACATACAAAAGTTTATTTATTTAGATACGGAGGGATTAACAATTTGGTGTTTTATATTGGGGTAAATACTCATATACACCTAGTGTATACATCAAATTAAGTTATCTAATTTTAGCAATTAATTATTGTGAGAAGGCATATGGTTTAGTGATAATTCTCTGTGTACAGAAAATACATATTTAATATTCATTGATTTAATATAAATATAAAATATAAATAAGTTTTTACTGTTAGTGTCAGTATCTGTTAGTATTTTTAACGTAGAGAACACCTTAAATTCTTGGGTGAATCCTTCTTAGCTAGATGAAATCGCATATCCAAACGCTAGCTAAGATCTCTTTCTTCTTTGGCATATTGAAGAATTTCATGATGAATTTCTTATTTTTGTCTTTGACTCATATTTTAGACTAGAAGAAGAGATTGATTGTTATATCATCAATTATAGTAATAACTAATAATGATGACGATGAGAGTAATGATAAAGTCATTCACATGAATCTTTAAGCGCGGATTGAATTAGATATGTACAGGTTCAGAATCAGATTAAATAATTAATTGTGAAACAAAAGGAAACAACGAAAAGTCTAAAGTAATTAAAACATATGGCAATATAGCAAAAACATATTATTTGTACTTTTTTTAGGCCACTCTCTAAATTATGTCTTCATAAGTTAGCTGATTAAAAGTAAGAAATAGATTTTTATTTTATGAAAAAATTTAATCCATTTTGTTGGGATAGAAATAATAGCATATCATGCGTAAGCTAACAAGGAAATCTTGAATGATGATAATAAGGAGAAATTATAAAAACACTCATAATATATTAAATTGGTTTGATTAATTAACCTATATATGAATGATATATAAAAAAAAAGTAAAGAACTATTGGAAAAATAATCTCCCCCAAAACAAGACTTTCTTTACTTTTTATTCAACCTTTTCTTTCCCTTTTTGACCGTCATCGTGTGTGTGTGGTTGGGGGTGGGGTGGGGGGTGGGGACGTAACTACGCTCATCATGTCTGATATCATCAGTATGGATAGGATCTGAGGACTTATCATCAGTACGGATAAGATCTGATGACTTTATTGTGAATGTTATTATGTTATGATATGAAAAAGGGATCTTCAATTTATAAATGTCTAAAACTTTAACTTCAAGATAAAAAAAAAATAGCCCGTTCTAGAAGAGATTTATACTTTCATTTTTAGGAAAAGTAAAAACAATTATAATAATAGTTTACTGTCCTTTTAGAAAAAAATAAAACTCAATCACGACAAAATCCTAACACATTTAACTAATGTGACAAAATATAAATAGTGGCCTCAAAAAAGGTTATTTGTGCAAATACCACGACCCCCCACCCCTTGTCCTAGGCTTTTTAAGTGGGAAGTACATATTGCACAACATGTTTTGTGCTAAGTGTAGGTACCTTGCCAATTAAATCGGATCTTGTTTCCACCTCTACTAGTATTTGGCACACACCACTTCAAAAGTTTTCATTTTTCTCTTTTTGTCACAAACTTAGGAGTAATTTATATTTCTTGATACAAGAGATATTAAGATGTTGTTGTGAATCAGTTGTCCCACATCGGATAAAAAGAGAAATGCCAATGGATTTATAGGCTAAATGAGTTCTCCCACCTATCAGACTAGTCTTTTGGGTTGGACTCTTCCATTTGATTTGTAACAAATGTTCATTTCATAGTCAAATATATTAATATTGTAACATAGATTGCACTCAATTAAAAACGGCTTCATTTACTACTTAATTTGCACTAATTAAGTAGTTATAATCAGTTAATTAAAATGAGGAATCTCTGGTACGTCAATGGAGCAGTTTTGAGGAGATGGGGACAATTATTATGAGTAAAATATTTTTCATGGAAAATGTTTTCCTTGGAAAATATTTTTCATGGAAACTGTTTTCCTTGGAAAATATTTTTCATGGAAACTGTTTTCCTAGGAAAATATTTTTCATGGAAACTGTTTTCCTTGGAAAATATTTTCTAGGAAAACAAGTTGTTTCTTACTTGTTTTCTTTTGTTCGATACGCAAATAAGAATTTTTTTTCTAAAAGCATTTCTATATATTTAACACAAAACAATGTGAACGAATAGGGTAAAGGGGTGGGATAATGAAAAAATTATAATTTTTAAAAAAATAAATTAAATTTTTTTTTGGGTGGGGTGGTGGTGGTAGGGGGGTGATAGGGGTGGGGGTGGAGGTGGGGGTAGGGGGTGGGATAAGAAAAGAAATTTGAATTTTCTTAAAAAAAATAAAATTAAAAAATTAATTTTTTTTGGAGGGGCCGGGAGGGGGGAGGGAGGGGGGCTGGAGGTGGGGTAATTTTTTTTTATATATTTTTTTAAAAATAAATTTTAATTTTTTTTTTTTGGGGGGGGAGGAGGTGGGAGGTGGAGTGTGGTGGGGGTGGGGGTGGCGGGAGGGGGGGGCGGGGTAGGGGTGAAGGTAGGAGGTAAGAATATTTTGAATTTTAAAAAAATAAAATTTTAAAAAATTAATTTTTTTAGGGGGGTGGGTGGGCTGTGGTGGGTAGGGGGGTGGGGTGGGGGTAGAAGTGAGCCTGGGGTAAGAAATTTTTTTTTTGATTCTTTAAGAAATAATTTAAAAAATTCTATCTATTTGTTTTTGGGTTGGGGGGCTGTAAGGTGGTGAGGTTGGGGTAAGAAAAAAAATTTGAATTTTTTTTAAAAAAATTTGAATTTTTTTTTGGGGGAGGGGGAGGGGGTTGGGGGAGGGGGGGGGGGGTTGGGGGAGGGGCTAGTAGGACGTGGTGATCGGGGTGGTATGCAAATTGAACAAAAAGACACTAAGTATTCCAAAGATCAAAGTAGAATACACCCTTCGTACCGAATACACCCTTAGTGTCTTTTTGTTCTTTGGAATTTGAGTTGCATATATAGTTGTCCTATTAGCTTCTTACTACTATATTTAAGCTCCTCATGACTGCTCAAGATTACTAAAAATATTTATCCCAAATTTATTTATCATTTTACAAAATCAAAAATAAAATAAATTATTTTTATTCTATTTTATCTTTAGTATTAAATATTCTTAAAATAAGATTTGCTTAGTTTTATTTTTAAATAAAATGTAATTTATTGGAGAGACATAAAGGTACAGTAATAAAAAATATTTTGTATTTATAATTTTTTGAGAGACGTGCCAAAGAGAAATGTGACAGTTAATATATGGAATGGGTGGAGTAGTATAAACCTATGTATCCCTAGGTTTATTTAATGAGTTCTCACCAGCAATTTCTTTTTGAATGTTTTTTCACTCGGTGTTCGATATTCTTTTTGAGATCTGATTAATTCAGCTTTATAACTTTTTATCCCGGCCTTTCCTCCAATTTGCGTACAAACACTCAAAGGCTGCTTTTTTGCCGCCGTAAATGCTAACTTAGTCTTCTTTCTAGCCATCTTATACTTGTCCCTATTCGTGCGTTTCTCCTCCTCTATCTACCCTCCACCAACTTCACGTAAGCCATCTTCTTTGCCTTCACTTTTCCTTGAACTTCTCCATTCCACTACCAGTCCCCTCGGTGCCTACCCGATTAGCCTCTCAAGACGCCCAACATCTCCTAGCCGCTTCCCTAATGCAATTGACAGTCTTATCCCACATACTGTCCGCATTCCCACTACTGCCCCAAGCCCCGACAACCATTAACTTCTCCCCTATCCCCAGGGCACTGACCATTGTCAAGCTATCCCATTTGATCCCGGTCTGTCGTCCACAACCCTCTTCTTCTCCTTCTCAATTTCTAAATCCATCACCAAGAGCTTGTGTTGAGTGGTGAGATTCTCACTGGGGATGACTTTACAGTCTTTACAAAGATTTTTATCAGCCTTTCTAAGGAGAAAAAGATCAATTTGAGTCATAGTCACTGTACTATAGAAGGTAATAACCAAGTGCTCCTCCTTCTTAGAAAAACTCGAATTGGATATCACTAATCTAGAAGCTCTCGCGAACTCCAAAAGAGCGCCTCCGCTTTCGTTCCTCTCCCCAACCCCAAAATCTCCATGCACATCATCATACCCCTTCCTAGTTGACCTGATGTGACCATTGAAATCTCATCCCATGAATAGCTTCCCAGTGAGCGGTATACCTCTCACCATCTCGCCCAATTGCTCCCAAAAGAGCTTCTTGTCCTCCTCACCCAAGCCTGCTTCCGGAGTATAAGCACTAATAATGTTCTTCTTGTCCTCCTCAATCAAGCCTGCTTGTGGAGCGTAAGCACTAATAATGTTTTTAGAGAACCCTCCAATGACTAATTGAATAGCCATCATCCTATTATTGACCCTTTTAACCTTTACCACCCGATCTCTTAGCTCCCCATCCACTAGAATGCCTACTCCATTCCTATTTTTCGAGCCTCCGAGTACCATATCTTGTAACCATCCACATTGCGCGCCTTAGCTCCTACCCATCTGGTCTCCTGGACACTAGCTATATTAATCTTCTTCTTCTTGAGAATCTTCACTAATTCTGTGGGTTTCCCCGATAAAGTCCTTATGTTCCAAGACCCTACTCTTAGCCTCGACGCTTCTATAACCCACCCCTGACCCTCACCCCCAAATCATACCGAGAACAAGACCTTAATCTACCATTGTTCACCAGCGCCACTTAAAGCAAATTCACGCAACTCAATATGATAGCACAATCAAACAAGAATCTAGGAGCGAGTAGGACTAATAAGACACTACTATCGCTTAGAAGCAAATAATCGAAGGAAAAACCAAAATCACAAAACAGTATAGACAATCGAAGAGTAGAAATTGAACAATAATCTATCCCTAAATGCTACAGTTCTAATTATGAACTTAATTATTATTATAATATTAATTTTAAAATTATTATAAAAATTTATAAATTTTAAATATTGAATCCGCTCTCAAATTTTGAACAAGAGGACAAAGGGTGAATGGAACAATGAAGCAATCACTATCATCATGTGATATCTTCATGAGGAGCCGCAATAGGCGAATAGCCCCATGTGTCAAAGTGTGAAGCAGCAGTAACCAATGGGACCAGTTTGTACCTGCACTTGGTCTTTGTGTTGTTTGTCTCTTCAAATTCAATTAACCCACTACTCTTTTGGGGACCCTCTTAACGTTTTTATAGTACAACCTCCTTAATTATTGGGTGGATATTGGCAATATTTGGTCTCTTTGTGTAAAAATGATGCTCTCTCGTGTTTTTCTAAAACTCATAGTGTTAATAAAATATCATCAAATAAAATAAAATGCAAGCAATATATGAAAGGTCCAAGTGCTCGGTTTGTACAACCATATGGTGAGATATGACATGCAACATAACCTATGTCCAATTAATTAATGACGAAATTGTTTATAGCTAATACTAAAAGGAATTAAAGTATCGCAATAAAGTAAAACCAAAAATGAAGAAAATACAACAACAACAACAACATACCCAGTGTATTCCCACAGCGTGGGGTCTGGGGAGGGTAGAGTGTACGCAGACCATACCACTACCTCAGAGGTGAGGTAGAAAGGCTATACCCTTGCCAAAAATGAAGAAAAGCTATATTTTTTGGAGTATTTGAAACACTGTATTTATTAGTAGTTTCGATGTTAGCATAGCTGTATTACTGTATATTTATTTATAGCAATATTCAAAAATTAAACTCAAAATTCAAAGTACTGAAGTGGTTTGAACTCTCAATTCTTTAACTGATACTCAAAACATTAATTAAATTTTCCCTATATTACCCTTTCAATTAATTCTTTTTTAAAGTGTTCATACTTGTTTGTAAAACTACTTTTTTATTTATTATTTCTTAACATGCGTGTAAAAAGGAAAATGATCAAGTAATATGGGACGGAGGGAGTATGTTTTGTCAAGCTTTCTATAATCCATAGGTGCAAACACACTGAATTTTTTAATGAAAGATCCTTTAAGATTAGATGAAGAAGAGAAATAAAGTGCATTAATAGTTGAAATGATGGTATTTAAAACCACTCAAAAACGTTATAGGTGTTCTTCAATTGAATAGTTCGAATGAATTTGATTCAGAAATATAATATATTCATTGCAACGTTTCACATTCTCAGATTTTTAAGCAACAAGAGGCACTGAAAGAAAAATAAGTTAATTTTCTTTTGTAAATATTTATCATTTATTGAAAATTAATTTTACTTTTTTGTACAAAATTATTAATAGGAATAGTATTTATTAAAGGGTAAAGTAATCGTTAAATATTTAATGAACATAAATGAAGGGATAAAGTTTATCACCGATGAGAGCTTTCTGGAGCACAATGGTAAAGCAGGAATTGGAGGCATAGCTAGAGATAACCTTGGAAATTTCCTATTTGCCTTTGCTGTCCCTGATGTGGCTTTATTTATTTGTATAGATTAACCAACCACATCCTTATTATTTGTTTTCGTAACACACAAAAAATTTAACCAGGATTTTTGTCACTTGCATTTTTTGAGTCGAGAATCTATCGGAAACAACTTCTTTATCTTCAGAAGGTAGAGGTAGAATTGCGTACACATCACCCTTCGTGGACTCACTTGTAGAATTACATTTATCACTTACAATAGTATTTTGCTTTGCCAAACAAACTGAATAACCAAGATTTAAAAATGTTGTATATAAACTAAACAAAAAGCAAAATTATGTATCATTTTTAGCCAACTTGAACAGTTGATAGTTCCTGTTTTAACCTAAACATTGGCTAAAATTCTTCCAATCGAAAGGAACCACCTTTGATTTTAGCTAGAACAACAGTCCACAATGGTGCTGGCGGTGATATTTAAGACAAGAGACTACTATGGTGTCATGGCAAACTGCTGCAGAAGAACAATTGTTGGTCGATTCTTGAAATCGAGGCCCCAAATTGTCACGATTAGGTAAAAAATAATTTTCTGAAAAGTTCTCCATGAAAGGATCGGGTTTATGATAATTTTAATATTTTCTCAACTTGCAACAATGATGAAGACTTCAACGTGGTGCTCTATACAAGAGGGTGAAGGTTATCAAATATGGCTACAAAAATGGACACCGGACTTCAAACCGGAGGAGGACATCCCGATTATTCTAGTGTAGGTTCTTTTACCAGGTTTTCCCTTTCATATGCACACATGAAATTATGCAAAATTAATTATTGCTGCAGTAGGTACTCCTATAGAACCTGGATGTTGCCACAAAGACTATGAATAGACCAAGTATGGCGAAGGTGCGAGTTGAGATAGATTTATTGAAACCTTTGGTTCATAGTGTGTGGGTTGGTACTGAAGATGAGAATGATCCATTAAAAGGTTGTGCGCAGAAAATTGAGTATGCGAATATACCTAAATTCTGCAGACATTGTAGGAAATTGGGTCATGCTATGATAAACTGCAGAGTACAAGAAAAGCAAAGAGAAAATGATTTTGGATGGTTGTTATATACGGTTTCATAATGTACTGTATTGTATTGTATTGTATCGTACTGTATTGTTTTAATGAATACAATGTTTGGATAGATTGTATCGTTTTCCGTCGTTACATAATCTCACACATCAATAATTTGAAGGATAAACCTACTAGAAAAATAGGATATGAGGTAGGGCAACTAAAAAGGCAAGACAAATGATAAAATAAGATTATTAAATAATAAGTAAAGGTAAAATGAGAAAAAAATATAAGGTAACGACGCGAGACCACCAAATCGGTGGCTACATAAAATACGGTTTTTCATGGTTATCTAACCATGGAATCAAACCATACCATACAATATGTTTTAAGTAACAATCAAAACAAACATGATATTGATAATAACGATACCATGGTAACAACCATCCAAACAAAGTGTGTAGCCAACAATCCGACCCTCAAGAAGAGGCTCCAAATGTTAGTAAAGAGAAGAATGTTCCCAAACAGAATCAAGAAAATCCAGTAAGGGGCAGGGAACAAACACTTAAACATGAGGTGTATAGAGCTAGAACAAGAGGAAGAAGTGAACCTCCCAAAGTTTTCAATCCTACAGGGGCTTTATTTGATATTGACAAACCTTGGCCTAGTTCAAAAAGCAAGAAGAATTCTCATATTACAAAACTCTGATTATAAATATTCAGTGGTAGTGGAACAGGAAAATCAAGTAAATGCTGATCAACATGAAGGCGATGGCGAGGTAGATCAGAAACTTAATACCCCTCAAATGAGGAATGAAGATACTATCTATTGTAATCAGCAAAATAATGAGATTTGGAGATTGTTATTGAGCCGCCCTTGATGAGTCTCTAAGTTTGAACAGATTGTTATTCTGAAAAATCACAATGAACTGAAAGTTGATCTATTTGGAGATGGTTGGGAAGAAGCAAAAGAAGAAAAAGTCCAAGAAAAAATCAGGTAAAGGAACAAGGAGTCCTAGAAAAGCAAATTAAAGGAAGGTGATAATGAATACAACATCACAAGCAAGAACACTACTATCACCCAGAATACTTTTGACGAGCTCATGGAAGAGGCTGAAGAAATAATAGCTAGTAATTCCAAGATGAATTCTGTTTTGGCAAAAGGAAAACGAATCACGACTAGTGAAGCTAACACTGATAATCAATATGAATGGACTGACAGAACCTCTTCTGAAGACGAAAACACCTCTGATGAGACAGATAGGGATAAAGAAGGAGGTCGTCAGGGGGATGATGGCAGTGAGAAAGAAGAGGAAAATGCTACTAAAATGAAGAGTCCGTACATCAAGAAAAAGACCATCCCAAAAAGGTTCAAAGATATCCCCTTTAAAATGGCTTTCCTTACTTGAAGAGTTGTACATAATAGACTCCCGACTGATGACATAGTTAGGAGACTTAGTATCACAACTGCTGCTGTTGTATGAATGCTAACATGCCCCATTTATTTAGAAACTAAAGAACATTTTTTAACAGATGATATGGGGTTTTTTTTGCAGGAAGAATGGGATTTACATAAAGGAATGTCCCCCTGAGGACTCTGATCTCAAACTATTGGCAGCACAGGTACAAGAATCAAATTACCTCTTATACTCTCAAGATTCTTCCACCCATCATCCTTTGGGAATTGTGGAGGTCCAGATGCAGCTCCAAATATGACAATGAGAAGCCTTCAACCAGAAGATCCCAATTTCTAATCACCTTCACCATCTCTCAGCTGCTGAAATTGAAATTCAAGAGCACTACAATTGGAGATAGCTGGAAGGATATCTGTGCCATGTTCGAGTTCTCTAGAATGGATATTAACATCATTATAGTCAGATGGATCAAGCCTCCAATCCTTTTTGTCAATCTTAACAGTGATGGCTAATGTACCAATGGACAGTGTGGTGGCGAGGGTGTTGTAAGGGATAGCTCCGGCAAACTCATTATGGCTTATTCTTTCCCGCTAGGACAAGGTACTAGTAACATTGCAGAGGCAAGACCTTTATTTTTAGTCCGAAATGGTGTGCCCAAAGAGGCTACACCTTAGTCATGGTAGAGACTGACTCATTACTACTTCATTACTGCATCAAAAATACGTGGTCCACACCATGGAACATTGATAATATTGTTCAACAGATCAGACTTCTCATTGAGAGAAATGATGTCTTCACCAATCATTGTTACCAAGAGGCAAATCAAGTTGCAGATAGGATGGCCTACTTGAGCCACAGACAAGAGAAATTTGTATATACACTAACTTTAACTCCATACCAAGAAATGAAACTGGCATCCTTAATATGGATAGGTGGCATATCCCGGCCTTTCGAATTAGGAAAAAAAGAAGAAGAAAGGCCTTCTAGTTTTTGGTTCCCCGTGATGCTCCTTCAAGCTCCCCAACCCCCTGTTTTGGGTTTTTTTTGGTGTCACTTGATTGTTGTTTTAGAACAAGATTATAACCTGAGTAGCATTTTATCATAGTGTTCAACAAGGCCAGGCTATCCCCTCCTTCTCTCTGATGTTTTTGCTCACCAAAGGCAATAAAGACTGCTGTTAAAACAAAAAAAATAAAATTTGCGGAATTACAAAAAATTGGAAATAGTACACTCGGTTCACTTTCGTTAATAGAGTATATATACACACGGTGGAGACCGAGAGAGAAGATTATCAAGTCAGGGAGCCTTATCTTAAAGGCAAGGAGCGGGGAAGACAAAGTTAGGTGTTGGGTAGCTCAATACATTTGTTTCGAGTACAGAGGTGGCGAGGGGTGCTAACCAGAGGCAGAGCCAGGATTTCCACTAAAGGGGTTCAAAATCTGAAGAAACAACCTTACAAACTAGCCGAAGGAGGTTCAACATCTACTATATATACATAAAAAATAATTTTAACCATGTATAAATAGCATAATTTTTCATCGAAGGGGGTTCGGATGAACCCCCTGGCCAAAGGCTGGCTCCGCCCCTTGTGCTAACCCGGCAACCCAACCATATACATTATGAATTAAAAAGAGTTTAAGTTTCATGTACTAAAACTATAACAAAAAAATATTTACACACGATAGTCACTTATAAGATAATTATAAGTATCTATGACAAGTATTAATTGGTAATCTGGTACAAATGTTAACTGACATATCATCATCGATTTTTTCTTCAGATGAAGTAAGTGATATTTCATTAAGGCATTCAGTAGATGCTAAGATACAAAAAGGGGGATCTGCTCAGTAAATACAAAAAAGAAAAAAAAAACCTATAGAAAGAAGGAGCTGACAAAATGCAGGAGTTGATCTAAAACCAAATTGATAGTATAAACAATCTAAATAGAAAATTCAGGTTTATAGCTGTGCATTTAAAATGTACTCCCTCTGTTACTTTTTAGTTGTCATAGTTTCCTTTTTAAGAGTCAAACGATGTAAACTTTGACCAACATTTCAAAATGTAGTTTTTCATCATATTGATATGAGAAGAATTGCAATTTATAGTACTTCTAGTATAGTTTTTGAATATCTAAATTTTAATTTTAAGATATTGAATTAATCTAATCTAATTTAGCTTTAAAGACTAGTCAAATTAACTCTCGAAAAGTGAAACATGACAACTAAAAAGGAACATAGGAAGTAATAAAGAAGAAGATCGACATTTAATCTAGCTTTATATCACTCACATACTAAATATAACAATACAATGAATAGGACACAACATTGTTTGTCTCCGGTAAACAACAAACAAGAAATTGCAGCTACAATTAGCACTAGTGGAGACGTCAAGCCATGCTCCTGAAATTTATACAAAGAACATTCAATAAACATCAAAACCGGAGATGACAAGCTTCATCGTTTTGATCCATGCAGTCAGAGTTCAAATTAGTCAAGCTTCAGCTTCCTGAAAGTTCAAGAATATAACCAAACAAGTTAAGAAACCAAACCAATGATTTTTCAACACATGACTAGTAAATATTTGTAGCGATATACTAGTAAAAAAGTTATTACTAGGTTGCAGCTTTGTTTCCTAAATCGCGTAATAAAAAGTTATTACTAGGTAAATCGCGTGTTCACATTAATAATATGCCTTTTAAGACTGTTCAAGACAATAATTTACATCCTCTAGCTTCAACTTCGAAAACAATATACTACAACCTAGTAATAATTTTTTTTTCATGTAAATGGTGATAGAATAAAAATGAGGAATGCTTATAAGGCTTCACACATAGTACAAACACACTGAAAATAATAACTATTTTTAATTCATCATGTAACTCGTCATATCTAAAACAATATCTCAAAGAGGTATGGCAAATCAGCCTTAGTGTAACTTCTGGCAATATCTTACACTTCCCAATTGATGGGTTCCAAATACATAAATTAACTCTAGGCTCTGTAATCCTAGATCCTAAAGAATTTACAAACAAAGGGAGTAGTGTAGACATACGCCTGTGTTATGCGTCTAAAAAGTTTTAAATCCATTACAGCCAAAGGATATCTTGTGGCTGCTATAGTGAAATATTGTTATAGAGAACATATAACATAATATTACATGAAAAATCGCCTCCAAAGAATATTTGGCCGTCATAGTGAAATGTTGATATAGAAGATGATTTATTAGGGAACTGGTCCCCCAGATGATCCACTATAAGTGCTACGTGATGGTGGGATATTGGACCCGTCATACCACCCGAACTTGTACGTTACACATCTAAATGAGTTTAAATTTGGAAAAGGGCCAAATATACCCATGTACTATTAAAAATAGTTTATACATACCCTTCGTTGTACTTTCGATTCAAATATACCCCTCTCGTTATACTTTCGGTCCAAATATTCTCCTCCTATTATACTTCGGCACAAATTTGCCCTCAATTTTGACAGAGCGACACGTGACAAACTTTGAATCAAATGGTCCATTCCCAATTTTAAAAATACCTGATTTCTTTAAAAACCCACTCGTTTAACTCATCCCCGACCCATTTCCTCCACTTTGAGTTTTGTTCTTTTCTTTTCATCATCTTCTTCTTCTCATTTCAATTAAAAAAGTACAGCCTCACCACCAGTGAATGTCTATAAGGACCTGGAAAAAGTTTCGAAATGCTTCATTGTTGAGAAACCTATTGTATCAGTGTTCATAAGATCCCCCAAAGGAACTTAATGACTTTATAATGGATTCATATCGTTGAACAAATAATTAGCATTAGGAATACTTTCTCACTTATCTGCAAATTTACCCGAAAATAAAAGAATAAAATAGAACTCAAAGCGGAGGGAATGGGCCGTGAATGGGTTAAATGGGCGGATTTCTAAAAGAATCAAGCATTTAAAAATGAGGGTAAGTCATTTGATTTTGAGCTTATGGAAAGGATATATTTGGACCGAAAGTATAACGAGTAGTATGTTTAAACTATTTTAGATAGTATAGGGGTATATATGATCCTTTTCCGGTTTAAATTTAATTGCATACATAGTGAAGTACAGAAGTTTGCAAGAGGTTGCAGGTCTATCCGTAAAGAAGGTTAAATCATTTTTGATTGTTAAAGAAGCATAAATAAATAGTAGATTTACTTCTTGTTGAGAATAATACATATGAGATTATTTACTCATTCTCTAATTTAAATAGGAGATTATTTACTCATTCTCTATTTTAAATTATTGAGTCCTATCAAACAGGGTCAGCCCTTTTCTCCCCTGAACTCCCCTTTGACATGGTAGTTCTCTCCACCCTCATGATCATTGTAGTTTTGTTTCCTAAATCTCGTGTTCTTGTTCAAACTGTTTGTGCTTTCATCACAATGTTTGTTATGGTGAAATAAGATTCAACCATTAATTCACCAAAGAAGTAAAAGAAAGAAAAAGATTGTGAGAAAGAAAAATTTAATAGTGTGACATAATATACTAGTAATAAAAGTTATTATTAGGTTGCAGTTTTATTTCCTAAATCTCGTGTTCTCGTTCAAACTGTTTGTACTTTCATCTCAATGTTTGTTAGAGTGAGACAAGATTTGACCATTGATTGAAAAGATTGTCAAAAAGAGAATCAACAGCTTGACGCGATATACTAGTAATAAAAGTTATTATTACTAGATTGCAGTATTGTTTCCTAAATCTCGTGTTCTCATTAAAATTATGCCTTTTAAGACTCTATTCAAGACAACAATATACATTCTCTAGCTTGAACTTTGAAAAGCAATACTACAACCTAGTAATAACTTTGTTTCATGTAAGGAGGAATACTTATAAGGCTCCACATAGTACAAGCACACTGAAAATAACAACAATTTTATATTCATCATGTAACTCATTAAAAACATTGAAAATAACGACTATTTCATATTCATCATGTAACTCATCATATCCAAAACTATATCTACAAGAGGTATAGCAAATCAGACTCAATGTAACTTCTGGCAATATTTTACATTTTCAAATTGATGGGTTCCTAAATTTATATCAGCTTCTCACTTGTATCAACTGGCAGCCCTAAACGCAAACAAGTTTCTGGATCATCAACTGGATCCTTCTTCAAAGACAAACCACGTTTGAGTTCCTCAGTTTGTGCTCTTTCAAGTTTCCCCATCAGATCTTGTTCCTTTGTTCCTTAACAGCCAAAAGAACTTCATTTAGCAGACACCCTAACGGCTTCCAGTCATTGGAGCTCAAGCCTTCATATGTTTCCCCATCTGCCGAGCAAGCACCCGACGTAGCATTGAAAATTCAGCTCTCAAGGCCTTTACTTCAGGTTGCGGCTGATCATTCTCTGTTGTTGTAAGCTCAGAAGATTCTGGAACATCATTGTACCTTGCCAATGCTGATATAGAGGATGACGGTTGTATTATGGTATCATATGACAGAACTTTCCAGCCTTGTTACTTGCTGTACCTTCAGCCTGTTGCACCAAGTCCCTGAAATTAGAGCACCACCTTAAAATAACCCTTTAGAAAACTAGAACATTTCTTGTCCTGTACATGCACATGTTCTCCTCATCATCATCTTCACCTGGGATGTGCATCAGTGGAATCCTTTTGCGATCATCTCTGACATACCTTATATCAACAACATCTTCTGAAGTCTTCTTGTATTTTGATGTGGCAATTGAATTTGATGGGCCACAGAGTGCCACACTTTTCGGACAATGCCGAAATTAAGGTAGTCTTCATTGAACTTTATACTTCTAACTATTAGAACCAAAAGATCATATTGAAGCTCCAACCAATCAGCCACCTTTTTTCAGTTTCAAGCCCTAACTAATGAAAGGATTAAAGTAAGTCATGATTTTGAAACGCACCTGAATTGTAACAGTGATTTCACGGGCAGCCTCGAGAGTATCTCCATGATGATTTCTTGTGGAAGGGAAAAGATTTCTTGGACATGGTAGCTATGCAGACGATAAAGACCAAATGAATTCGGTTGTTAGGTTCATTAGAGTTTTATATTTGAAACAATTACTGGGATGACCACATTTTGAGAGTTTTTAGTTAAAATTGTCCCTTATTTATAGGAGTAGGTTTATTTTTGTCTTATAAATATAATTCTAAGCATTTTTAGTCCCTAGGGGAGCATCTTTGATCAAATTAATACAATGAACCTAAAAACTAATAGTAACTACAAAAAACACTATTAAAAACACGACAAAACCGACCGACTTAGTCGATTTGATCCAAAATAAGGAACTAAAAATGCTCGGCATGATATTTGAAGGTCAAGTAGATTAATGAGACAATTTTGGCTAAAAAAACTCTACTTTATGAGCTAGCAATCAAAGTATAGTCACCAAAAAATGTATAATTAAAAAGTAGTCAATCCTTAATGTAAAACTTAATAGTAATATTGTTGGCATCGAGATTTTTTTATTTCCCTGGAAAAGTTTATATCCCGTTTACACTTAAATCTAATTAGGTAAATTATTGTACAAGTAGAGAAATTGCACAACCTCATATAGAAAAATATTAAAGTGGAGGGGGTATATACAAATGAAAATTGACTTTTATTGGACGGATTAAGTTAGCCTTGACACAAGCCAAAAATAAAAAGGGAAAAAATAAGGAAAAATTATATTGATTAGAAACAAGGAGTCCATAATTACTAAACATAGGTAATGTTTATAATAATTATAATCTATAATAGTATAGCTATATCCCTCCTCCTATCTCTCCTTTTCTCACTCACCACTCCCCCCCCCCCTCGCTCTTTCTTCCTCTCTGCCCCCTCCCCCTATATTGCTCTTCCTTCCTCTCTTACTCTCCATGTACCCCTCCCCCCCTCTCACTCTCTCTGTTCCCCTCCCACCTCTCTCACTCTTCCTTCCTCTCTCACTCTCTTTGCCCCAGAATCAAATCACCATGAATACTTGGGCCGGATTTGGTTGAAATTTTGTCGAATTTGATCGAAATTTTGTCATGAACGCCATAGTCGTATTCCTCAACCACCAACCACTCTTTTCTCCCATTTTTTTTTACTCCCTCCATCATTCCGGTCAGATCTGAAAGTGATGCTTTATTTTTGGCAGATCTGAATTGATGGAGGTGCAACAAGTTTGGTGGTAGTTGTTTCTAGTGGTATGAACAAAATTATATTTTTTTGCACTCAAGATTTGTATTCACGACTAAATCATTCAAATACAAATGATAATTTATATAAAATATATTATTTGATATAAATGTATATCTGAAATTTAGAACAAACGTATATATAAATCATTGTATATTTGAATAAATGTATTTTTGTGTTATATGTTTGAAATACAAATGTATATCCAGTAAATGTATGGAGAAGGGATTTCAACTATTGATGGCGTTCATTCAAGGACAGTGAAGAACAATGAAGATGGTACAATGGATATTGGGAAGAGTAATTGTATATGGATCAATTTGTGATATTTGTATTTTTATCGATTGTAATATACAAATGCATCTATTGTATGTGTATCAATACGTGATATTTGTATTTGATTTCAATTGTAATATACAAATGCATCTATTATATATGCATTTGTATATGACAGACTCAATCAAATATAAATGATGCATTTGTATTTATAAGTCATAGAAACAAGTAAATACATACTACTGTATTCAAAATACAATTGTTCAATTGTATATACAATTTTGTACAATTAAAAATATATATATTAAATTTTAGAACAAACGTATACATAAATCAGTGTATATCCATTTTGGGATATGTATGCTTTTTGTACTTGTATTTATATATTTTTAGCAGATAAAACATCACATCCTTATGCATATATATATTTGTATATATATTTTTGTTGAAATATTTACACCAAATACAAATGGTATGAGCTGTAATCTCTAATAAAAGATTTAAATTTAGATCATTTCCTTGATTTAAGGAATTTTTTTGGTTAAGAAATCTTATGGAAGACTAAGGAAATACTTATGGAAGACTAAGGAAATATTTTTAGCTTATTTTATGGGATTTTCCTTTTAAAAAAGATCTTGCTATGAGAGAGTCCAGATCCTAGAAGGAAGATTGAGAAAATATTCTATGCATGATTTGTGTGATTTTCTGTTTTAAAACAGATCTTTTCCACGAAATTCTATCAATTAATGCTGAATGTATTTGTATATTTTTGAATAAGTGTATTTTTATAGATATACATTTGTAAATACTCAATTAAACGTATATAAAACATATTTGACCCCCCCTTCAAATGTATATGTATTTTGAATAAGTGTATATTTTATACATATACATTTGCAAACGTATACCAATCCTCTATCTCCTCTCTCTTCTCCATACAGATACAAATGATACTTGTTTATATATACGAATTAAGAGGCTTGTTTTTCAAAAAGATACAATTCGTCTCAATTTTCAGAACTTGAATGATTTTGCACTCAAGATTTTCTCCCAATTTTCAGATTTAGAAAGTCATTGCCAAAAAAAAGAGATGGAACGAGAGAGGCAGAAAGAGAGAGAGAGAGAACGACATACGAAGAGAGAGAGAGAGAGAGAGAGAAAGGGGCGGGGGGGCGAGCAGATAGGGGAGAGGGAGGGGGGCGAGTAGATAGGGGAGAGGGAGAGGAAGGGGGGCGAGTAGATGGGGGGGGGGGGGGGGGGCGAGTAGATAGGGGAGAGGGAGAGAGGGAGAGAGGGGGGGCGGAGGGATGTTATAAACCCTTTTTAGCTGGTAGCTATGGATTGTAAATAGCAAACTTTAGCTATAGACCCCCTCCAATTAAGCTAAAGCTTAGCTATTTATGAAATTTTGTCAAAAAAGAATGGGCTATTACCCAATCTCATTTCGATATGATTAGGAAGTTGATATTCAATTATTGTTATTTAATATTCCGTTGTCGATGATATCTGCATTAAAAGATTAGGGGTGTAAAGTGAAATTTAATCCTGCTAATTAATAGATGTAGAGAACCATTCATAGAAATTTCACATGACCATTTCTTTTTTTGTTTCTTATACCTAAATAATTTTTCACTCTTTTTTTAAAGTGTAGTTGTATTGTTCGAGAAAAAAATAATGATTTAAGTATAGGGTGTTGATAATTATCTTGAAACACTTATTTTTAGCTACATTTCACCTTTTATTTGCTACACTTAAAGATGATACTAGCAGGCATGCTTTCATTGACGGTGAGGTGACAAGCCAGCTTTGGAAGCATTTTGGAGATCCTCCTAATGTAACTTCTGGAAAAAATATTTTACACTTCCTAATTGATAGATTCCAAATACATAAATTAATTCCTGGCTCCGTAATTCTAGATTCTAAAGAATTTAACAACAAAGGGAGTAATGCAAACATCCGCATGTGTTATGTGTCTAAAAAGTTTTAAATCTGTTACAATCAAATCATTTATTTTAGCTGCTATAGTGAAATATTGTTATAAAAAACATAAAACATAACATAATATGAAAAATTGGCTCCATAGAACATTTGGCCATCATAGTGAAAGAATATTAATTCACCAAAGAAGTAAAAAATAAGAAGATTATCATAAAGAGAAATTAACAGTGTGACAAAATATACTAGTAACAAAAGTTATTACTAGGTTGGAGGTTTGTTTCCTAAATCTCGTATTCTCATTAAAATTATGTCTTTTAAGGCTTTGTTCAAGAGAACAGTTTTTCCTCTAGGTAGAACCTTGAAAAACAATATACTACAATCTAGTAATAACTTTTGTTTAATGTAATGCAGGTGACTGAATAAAAAGGAGGAATGCTTATAAAGCCACACATAGTATAAACACACTGAAAATAACAACTACTCTATATTCATCATGTAACTCGTCATATCCTAAACCATATCTAAAAGATGTATAGCAAATCAACCTCAATGTAACTTCTGGCAATATCTTACACTTCCCAATTGATGGGTTCCAAATACATAATTAACTCCAGGCTGTCTCTAATCCTAATACTTAAAGAATTTAACAACAAAGGGAGTAATGCAGACGTACGCCTGTGTTATGCGTCTAAAAAAGTTTTAAATTTATTACAGCCAAATGATATCTTGTGGCTGCTATAATGAAATATTGTTATAGAGAACGTACAACATATATTATGTAGAAAATCGGCTACAAAGAACATTTGGCTGTCATAAAGAAAGGTTGATATAGTTGTATTAGGGGACTGCCTGCCCCCCAGATGATCCACTATAAGTGCTACGTGATGGTGGGATATTGGCCCCGTCATACCACCAATATTTTCATTCAACAGAGCAGGTGACTCCTCAAAATGGTCTTCCAATTTTGGCTCATTCCGACCATCTACAATGAAGCTACCTACAATAACCTGGAACATAAGTCCTTTAATCAGTGCCATCTAAGTAAACAAAATTTGTGTCACACAGGCAACCAAAATAAACAAGTGGTAGTGTGAGCAAAAGAGCCTAGCCCTTCACCTCTGTTATTATTGGGTCCTAGTCATACCTTTGAACGCGCATTAGAAATTTCTACTCCCAACTAATACAGATACAGCAATATTGCCTTGTTGAGTATGATAAATAACTAAAAGATAAAATACATACTACATAAATTAATCTTTGAAACTTATGAGAGGGAAAACCTGGACTGGGATGCAGCAGTTAGAACACCAAACCGGCCCATCAGATCAGCTAATGCTACACTTAATTAACACGATTCGATTTCTCGGTCATGATGGCACCTACAACCCTCCAGTAGGCGAACCAATCCCCGTAGCCCGGAACAATTAGTAACGGGTTACAATCCAACCAACAAGTGAAAGAAAACATATATATAAGCGGAAGCCAAGGATATAAGAATAAGAAAAGGAACAACAGGAATGTATATACAGAAGCTAAAACCAACTCAAAACCTGGTATCATAGTATAAGAGCCGGAACTAAGTATACAGAGTACAAAAAGATCCAAAACATTGTATACATATGCCTTTGAATGATAAATGAGTATATAATACAGAAGACGAACTAAAACTAAGCCCCGATCGGGAAGAGCTCACCCTCAGTCTCAGATAGTCCAAAAACACCTCGCAAGAGGCAGCATAATCAACGGCGAGAACTTACACTCGGATCTACACCCAAAGATGCAAAAGTGTAGTATGAGCACCAATTGCAAAGCAACGGGTACCCAGTAGGTATCATAGGATGACTGGTATATAAAAGCAATAATATAGCAGAAAGGAAATAAGTAGTCACAGAAACAACGAACAAGCACATGGAAGCTAGCACAGAAAGACTCAAGAAGAAAATAATCATGCTAGGCTAGCTAATAGAGCTAAGCACCACAAAAGACAAGCGAAGGAAGAAGGAATGCACCTGGGGTCCATGCAATAGTAGTATATAACGAGAGTTAAAGGAGAATGTGGTATACCGGTAACCTCAAGTAAAAAGGGAAGGAGGAAAGGAACATAACGATAACATGCTTGCAAACAATATTTAAAACCAAGTCATGCTAGTAACACCATAATCAGAATCAATATCGCGATAGAATAATATTAAATAAAAGTCTATCTACAGCCCCACAGGCGCCCATACACCCGAGGAACACATACAAGTGAAAACAAACCCCCTCCGACATCCCATACTACCGGAGCGTACACTGAGCAAACATCAAATAAGGGTGGATCCGAACACAACATGCATGATATGATATGATATACTGAACCAAGTGATGGTAGTGCCATATGTTACCCCCTCCGGTACCTAGAAGGCCCAATAGAGGAAGGATCCATGGAAGGGATTCCCCCGAGTACCTCAACTCCACCATATACCCTTCCTCTGGTCACCCTCGGCCCGTAGCTCTTGGCCCGGAACGACAGGGTCCATGAAGGTCTACTCGTAGACCACATACTAAAACTCAAGCCTCGATATAGCAGTCCGGAGTGCAACCAAATCCAAACTGGTAACCAAATCTTGAGAACGCATGCCTGGAGTCTATCCAGGTTTAAATTAGTAAAATAAGTCTCAAAAATCCTATCAAGGATGCCTGGGCATAACCGGGTCTAAAATAGTAGTAAAGCCAATCTGTTGCTCGGTCCGATCGAGTCTAATACCATTCCAAATCAATAAAAAAACAATTCTAGCACTACGGTCCAGTCGAGTCTAGTATATGTATGAAAATAGTGATAAAAATCATCCTTTTAATTCTTTTTACCCCAAAAAGATCCATGAAAATAATTCCAACCTTTATTAATTATTTTTATCGAATACGAGCCCGTAGGGCCATGCAAGGTTTAGAAAACCACCAATAGTAGGTCCGAAGCCAAAACCATAGTAAAACATGTGAAAAACCTTTTATATGGATGATAATGGCATGTTCAAACACAGGCAGTATCCCAACGGCTCATAATCAACCTATCGGCCTGCACAGACTCTAATCGCTCTACAACAAGCATAACCAGTTCTATAATAACAATATCGATGTCCGAGACTCACAGACATTCCCAAATATCCCACCATTTATGATCCAGAGTCAAAGCAAGGCCACACAGGACCACAAGGGTGATACTATCAACTACAACGAATACTAGAAACAACGAAGCAAAATTGATATGGACATGAAGAAGCGGACAAGGTCTGGAGTACCAAGCTAATAAACCCAACCCAAGAATGCTAATTAGTATAATTATATCCTATATATGCGAAGTCTAAAAGAGTTAAACCGTAACCTACCTGTCGTCCAACGACAAGCTGCTAGAACGATGATGTCCAAGCTCGAACCGCTCCAAAATAAAATCAAACTCGAATTCGATCTTGAATAACTTGACGTAGATAATCGATTTGCTTTTGATGATTACATAAATTGTCAAAATACTTTTCCAGAAAATTTTGCTTCAACGAGCAATATATATGAGAACTACCTATACTAAACTAAAGGTGGCTGAAAATATGTTAATGAAGACGTCTGTATAGATGTATAATGTAATGAAATGTGTTTGCCAAAAGTTAAGCATAAGTAATAACTTAAACAATTGAATAGATGCTATAGGTGTGACTATATTATAAATGCTAGAGATTACTATGCATTAACCCAACTTGTTGTCCACCTCCCTTCCTTCCACGTGGAGTGGAGCTGGCAACTCTAATAAAATATTATTATTTCACTATATACGCAATCGGGTATTGTATAGATTCGCTGTAAAATAAATATAACTTTTTGAACATATCATAATAAATAAAAATTATTTCAAATAAAACCTACTATATTATACTAATAATTTTCAAGATAACTATGGTTACTATCTCCGTTAAAATCTTAATAACTTAAAAACTCTTATAAAATAAATACATACACAATTTATCATAACAAAGTATTTTTCATAAACATTTAAAATATTTTAGGAATGTAATAAAAATATAACTTTTTATCACATTTAACTTTCAAATCAAATACTTTCAACTACACGCGATGTTAACAAAATTCTCAAATTTAGGCTCGTAAGCCTTTGATACGGGACGAAGGTTAAGGTCACACGATACCTCAAATCAGGATTGACCTGCCCACAAGGTCAGTTGAGGTCATACGATCACAAATCACTATCGCACGATTTTGATAGCTCAACTCTTAAGACTCAGCTCTCAAGTAGGGAAACGACCATAAAGACCAATCGAACGGCCAGGGCACCAAACCACCAATTCCAGCAAGTCATAAATGACTTGGGGCTGCTACAGGAAGGCTCTAACAATACAAGGAAGGCACAAATGCAAAAATAACCGAAAGGGTCATTACATCATCCACTACTAAAAAAGATTTTCTTCCTTGAAAGTCAAAAAGAAGGAGGTACCTGGAGGCTCAAGCAACTGCAGATAGTGGGCTCGCATATCTCTCTCGGTCTCCCAAGTAGCCTCCTCGACCGAACGATGCCTCCACTGAACTTTAACAATTGAAATATCCCTGGACCTCAATCTCCAAACATATCTAGCCAAGATAGCTATCGGCTCCTCAACAAAGACTAAACTCTCATCCAACTGAACCGTATCCCACTGCAGCACATGGGACTCGTCTGGAACATATTGCCACAACATCAATACATGGAAAACCGGGTGCATAGCTGAAAAGATCGGAGGCAAAGCTAACATATAAACAACACTACCAACCCTCTAAAGAATCTCAAACGGTCCAATATACCTGGGGATAAGCTTGCCTCGCTTACCAAATCTCATCACGCCTTTCATGGGCGATACACAGAGGAATACCAAGTTACCAGCACTAAATTCCAAGGCACGAAATCTACGATCAGCATAACTCTTCTGCCTGCTCTGCGCTGCCTGAAGTCTGTCCTGAATTATTCGTACTCTGTCTAAGGAATCGTGAAGTAAATTTTTACTCTGTGGCCTAGACTCTAACCTATCAAACCAACCAACCGACGATCTACAACTCCTACCATACAATGCCTCAAAAGGTGCCATGCCGATGCTAGAATGTAAGCTATTATTATATGCAAACTCAGCCAAAGGCACAAACTGATTCCAAGAACCTCCGAAGTCAAGAACACAGGCATGAAGCATGTCCTCCAAGACCTGAATAGCCCTCTCAGACTGGCCATTTGTCTTAGGGTGGAATGCAGTACTAAGATGAACCTCTTAACCCAAATCTCGCTGCATAGCTCTCCAAAACTGAGATGTGAACTGAATGCCACGGTCTGAAATTATAGAAGCTGGGACCCCGTGCAAACGAATAATCTCACGAAGGTAGATCTGAGCCAACCTCTATGCATTGTAGAAAGTCTGAACCGACAAGAAATGCGCTGACTTAGTCAGCCTATCAATCATCACCCAAATAGAGTCAAATCCCCAAGAAGTACGTGGCAACCCAACTACAAAATCCATAGTAATCCCTTCCCACTTCAACTCAGGAATGGGAAGTTACTGCATCAAGCCACCAGGTCTCATGTGCTCAAACTTCACCTGCTGACAGTTCAAGCACCGAGATACAAACTCCGCTATGCCTTGCTTCATACCACTCCACCAGTAAAGCTGTCTTAAGTCTCTGTACATCTTGGCTGCTCCAAGATAGATAAAATATCTAGAATAATGTGCCTCATGGAGTATCAACTGAATCAAATCTCTAACCCTCGGAACACAATGTCAACTATCAAACCTCAGAACCCCATATGAATCTAGAGTAGCCCCGCTGGACTCATCGTGAACAACCTGATCACGAAGGTCACACAACCGATGATCCTCAAACTGATGGCTTTGAATCTGATCAACCAAATTAGAACAAACCTCGACACTAGCGAGAACTCTGCTAGGATCCTACAAGTCAAGCCTAACCCAACGGTTAGCCAGGGACTGAATGTCCAAGGCCAACAGCCGCTCTAAAACTGAAAGAGAAGCTAGGCTACCCATACTCATCGCCTTCTGACTCAAGGCATCCGCTACCACGTTTGCCTTGCCCGAATGATACAGAATAGTGAAATTATAGTCCTTCAGTAACTCAATCTATCTCCTCTGCCTCGAGTTCAGCTATCGCTGACTCGTGATGTACTGAAGACTACGGTGATCAGAGAATATCTCACAGTGAACCCCATATAAGGAATGCCTCTAGATCTTGAGCGCGAAGACTACTGCCACCAACTCTAAGTCATGAGTGGGGTAGTTGCGCTCGTGAACCTTTAGCTATCTCGACGCATATGCTATCAGATGACCCTGCTGCATCAACACACAACCAAGACTGACCCTAGAAGCATCACAATACATGGAGAAACTCTGACCCTCAATCGGCAAAGTCAATACAAGAGCTGAAGTCAACAAGGCCTTAAGCCTCTGAAAGCTATCCTCACACTGATCTGACCACTGAAATGGGACATCCTTCTTGGTCAGCCTAGTCAAAGGTGCTGCTATGAAAGAAAACCCCTCGATGAACCTCTTATAGTACACTGCTAACCCAACAAAGCTGCAAACCTCGGTAGGAGTAGTAGGTCTTGGTCAATCATGAACCACTGAAATCTTACCTGGGTCCACTCTAATCCCATCCTTAGACACCACGTGTCCTAGGAATGCAACTGACTCAAGACAAAACTCGCACTTTAAGAACTTAGCATAAAGCCGATGATCTCTCAAAGTCTGGAGTATAATCCTCAAGTGCTGCTCATGCTCATCTCTACTCCGTGAGTATACCAAAATATCATCTATGAAAACTATCACAAATGAGTCTAAATACGGGCCAAGAACCTTGTACATCAAGTTCATAAAAGCTGCGGGGGCATTAGTCAACCCAAAAGACATCACCAGGAACTCATAGTGGCCATAACGTGTCCTGAATGATGTCTTAGGGATGTCCTCCGCCCTAACCCTCAATTGGTGATAGTCTGACCTCAAATCTATCTTTAAAAACACGGCTGAACCCTGAAGCTGATCAAACAAATCATCTATGCGCGGCATCGAATTCCCATTCCTCATAGTCACCCTATTCACCTACCGATAATCAATACACATCCGCATCGACCCATCCTTCTTCTTTACAAACAGAATAGGAGCACCCTAAGGTGATACACTCAGCCTAATAAAACCCTTAGGTTAAAAATCCTGGAGCTACTCCTTAAGCTCTCTCAACTCAGCTGGAGCCATACGGTAAGGAGAAATGGAAATGGGCCTGGTGCCTGACTCTAACTCAATAGCAAAGTCGATATCTCTTTCGGGTGGAAGGCCTGGGAGGTCGGTAGGGAACATATATAGGAAATCTCTAACCACCAAAATTGACTCAGTGGAAGAAAGGTCGGCACTAGCATTACATACATATGCTAGATAAGCCAAACACCCATGAGAAATCAACTTCTTAGCTCGAAGATAAGAGATGATCCCAGATGGTGCGCGGCTGACAGAACCCTGCCAGACAACCTGGGAAACATCAAGCACGGCTATGGTAATAGTCTTGGCATAGTAATCCAAAACCACACGGTGAGGGGATAACCAGTCCATGCCAAGAATCACATTGAAATCTACCATATCCAGGATCAACATATCACCCAAAGTATCCAAAACACCCACAGAAATCATACAAGCCCTCACAATCTGATCCACTACTAAAGAATCTCCTACTGGGGTCGAAACAGATATAGGCACAGATAACGGCTCACTAGCCAACCCCAAACAAGGCATAAAGTAGGCAAATACATACAAATAATTGGATCCACGATCAAACAATGCAAAAATTGGGCGACGACAAATAGAAATCGTACCTGTGATCACAACATCCGAGGCCTCTGCCTCCAGTCTCCCAGGGACCGCATAAAACTGAAGACGACTACCACCTGACCGACCTCCATCCCTACCACCTGTCCTACAATGCTGGGAAACTACCTCTAGACTGACTACCACCTCCTCAGGTCGGTGGCTGAACTGAGCGAATAGGCTGAGCCGACTGAGAGGTAGGCTGAACTATTCCCCGCTGAGGGCAATCTCTCGCAAAGTGACCAACAACCCTACAAGCATAACAAGGCCCTGGCGGCCTACCCTGCAGAGATAAACTAGCAGATCCCATATGGCCACCATGGCCTGATGCCTCAGAAGCTGCACCTCTCGACGCCTGACCACTATAGCCCCGCTGGCTACTCTGACCCTGCTCATAATGAGGCACACCAGAAAGCTGAAGTAAAGCCTGAACCGATCGACTAGACTGACCCTTGTGCTGCTGGAATGATAACCTCAGCCCTACTGGCTTGAACCTATACCACCCTGACGAGAACCACTATAGCCACCCTGATGTCGATGCCTCTTATCTCTGGCCCCAATGTCATAATGATGCAAATCCTCTACAGTATGGGCGTAGTTTGCAATAGCCTGGAATGAACAACCACTAGAAACCAATATCTCTGCTGGCTCTCTAAACTCTCTCCGTAGCCCCCAAACAAACCTCCGTACTCTGTCAGGCTCGGTAGGCATAATGATGGCCCCAAATGGCGCAAGCTGATGGAAATGGATCTCATACTCTGATACGGTCATAGAACTCTGTGTAAGTCTAGTGAACTCCTCTCTCCGATGCTCCCTGTCGCTCTGGGGTAAGAACTTGGCCATAAAGGCCTCATAAAACTCGGACTAAGTCAACGGAGGTGATGCTGATGACCTGCAAGCAACCTGGGCCCTCCACCATAACTTAGCTGGGGACTCCAACTGATATGTAGTGTATCCAACACCGTGAGTCTCCAATAAATTCAAATGGTGCAACATCTCCTCGCAGGTAGTGATAAAGTCATATGGGTACTGTCTAGAAGTACCAGCAAATCTTGGAGGTGCCAATCTCAAAAACCTACCCAACGCCTTCTGCTCTGTCTCTGTCATAGCTAGGCGAGGAGCAAGAGGCTGTGCAACTAATGGGACCGGAATAACCTCGGCACGGAGAGCCGCAGTAGCAGGCTGTGCTCCTGAACTCTATGCACCCAGGGTTGCCCCATGAGCGGATGTCTGTGCTACCTCAAAAGGCCGCTCTCCAATAATACCCAAAAGGTGTAATAGTAAACCCCGAATATCTGAAGACTGAGCTGGGGCTGAAGCTAGCACAGAAGTGGGTGCTGGAGCTGGTACTAAAGCTGGTGGCACCTGGGCTGTCCCCTGGTCCATATACTGCTACTCGGGAATAAACTCAGGCTCAACCTCGACCCTTGGAGCTCTAACTGGTGCTGCTGCTCGGGCACGTTCTCGACCTCTACCTATACGACCTCCCCAGCCCCTAGCTTAAGTCGGGGGTGCTGGAGTCAAAGGCTCGCCCACGCCTGACGTTGATGGTCTCGTACGAACCATCATTGGGAGAATGAACTAGAATAAGTGAGATTTCAGGAAACTATCAAGGATAATATGCATAATACAGAAGCAATAAAAGAGTCATATTTCCTAAGATGCCACTGTAGCCTCCCGAAGATTGAGTACGGACGTCTCCGCCCTGATCCGCAGGACTCTACTAGACATTGGATCCTATACTGATGACATCGGTGAACCTAGGCTCTGATACCAAGCTGACATGACCCGATTTCTCGGTCATGATGGCACCTACAACCTCCTAGTAGGCGAACCAATCCTCGTAGCCTGGAACAATTAGTAACGGGCTATAATCCAACCAGCAAGTGGAAGAAAACATATATATAAGCGGAAGCCAGGGATACAAGAATAAGAAAAGGAACAACAGGAATATATATACAGAAGCTAAAACTAATCTAAAACCTGGTATCATAGTATACGAGCCAAAACTAATTATACAGAGTACAAAAAGATCCAAAAGATTATATACATATGTCTCTGATTGATAAAGGATTACATAATACAGAAGATTAACTAAAGCTAAGCCCCGGTCGAGAAGAGCTCACCCTCAGCCTCGGATAGTCCAAAAGCACCTTGCACGAGGCAGCACAGTCAGCGGCGAGAACTTACACTCAGATCTGCACCCAAAGATGCAGAAGTGTAGTATAAACACCAATTACAAAGCAACGGGTACCCAGTAGGTATCATAGGCCGACTGGAATATAAAAGCAATAATATAGCAGAAAGGAAAAGAGTAGCCAAAGAAACAATGAACAAGCACATGAAAGCTAGCACAGATAGACTACAAGGAGAAAACAATCATGCTAGGCTAGCTAATAGATCTAAACACCACTGAACACAGGTGAATGAAGAAAGAACACACCTGGGGTCCATGCAATAGTAGCATACAATGAGAGTTAAAGGAGAAGGTGGTATACCGGTAACCTCAAGTAAAACGGGAAAGAGGAAAGGAACATAACAATAACATGCTTGCAAACAATATTTAAAACCAAGTCATGCTAGTAACACCATAATCAGAATCAATATCGCGATAGAATAATATTAAATAAAAGTCTATCTACAGCCCCACAGGCGCCCATACACCCGAGGAACATATACAAGTGAAAACAAACCCCCCCGGCATCCCATACTACCGGAGCGTACACTGAGCAAACATCAAACAAGGGTGGATCCGGACACATAATGCATGATATGATATGATATTCTGAACCAAGTGATGGTAGTGCCGTATGTTACCCCCTCCGGTACCTAGAAGGCCCAATAGAGGCAGGATCCATGGAAGGGATTCCCCCGAGTACCTCAACTCCACCGTACACTCCTCCTCTGGTCACCCTCGGCCCGTAGCTCTTGGCCCGGAATGGCAGAGTCCATGGAGGTCTACTCGTAAACCATATACTAAAACTCAAGCCTCGATATAGTGGTCTGGAGTGCACCAGATCCAAACTGGTAACCAAATCTCGAGAATGCATGCCTGGAGTCTATCCAGGTCTAAATCAGTGAAATAACTCTCAAAAGTCTTATCAAGGGTGCTCGGGCATAACCAGGTCTAAAATAGTAGTAAAGCCAATCTGTTGCTCGGTCCGACCGAGTCTAGTACCATTCCAAATTAATAGGAAATAAATTCTAGCACTATGACCCAGCCAAGTCTAGTATATGTATGAAAATAGTGATAAAAATCATCCTTTTAATTCCTTTTTACCCCAAAAAGATCCAAGAAAATAATTCCAACCTTTATTAGCTATTTTTATCGAACAGGGGCTCGTAGGGCCATGCAAGGTTTAGAAAACCACCAATAGTAGGCCCGAAGCCAAAATCATAGTAAAACATGTGAAAAATCTTTTATATGCATGATAATGGCATGCTCAAACACAGGCAGTAGCCTAACGGCTCACAATGAACCTATCGGCCCTGCACAGGCTCCAATCGCTCTACATCAAGTATAACTAGTTCTATAATAATGGTATCGATGTCCGGGACTCACAGACATTCCCAAATATCCCACCATCTATGGTCCATAGTCAAAACAAGGCCACACAGGATCATAAGGGTGATACTTCAACTACAACGAATACTAGAAACAACAGACCAAAATTTAGATGGACATGAAGAAGCAGACAAGGTCTGGGATACCAAGCTAATAAACCCAACCCAAGGATGCTAATTAGTACAATTATATTCTATATATGCGAAGTCTAAAAGAGTTAAACTGTAACCTACATGTCGTCTGATGACAAGCTGCTAGAATGATGATGTCCAAGCTCGAACCGCTCCGAGAAGCTTCGAAACGAAATCAAACTCGAATTCGAGCTTGAATAACTTGGCATAGATAATCGATTTGCTTTTGATGATTACATAAATTGTCAAAATATTTTTCCACAAAATTTTCCTTCAACGAGAAATATATATGAGAACTACCTATACTAAACTAAAGGTGGCTGAAAATATGTTAATGAAGACGTCTGTATAGATGTATAATGTAATGAAATGTGTTTGCCAAAAGTTAAGCATAAGTAATAACTTAAACAATTGAATAGATGCTACAGGTGTGACTATATTATAAATGCTAGAGATTACTATGCATTAACCCAACTTGTTGTCCACCTCCCTTCCTTCCACATGGAGTGGAGGTGGCAACTCTAATAAAATATTATTATCCCACTATGTATGCAATAGGGTATTGTATAGATTCGCGGTAAAATAAATATAACTTTTTGAATATATCATAATAAATAGAAACTTATTTCAAATAAAACTTACTATATTATACTTATAATTTTCAAGATAACTATGGTTACTATCTCCGTTAAAATCTTAATAACTTAAAATCTCTTATAAAATAAATACATACACAATTTATCATAACAAAGTATTTTCATAAACATTTAAAATATTTTAGGAAGGCAATAAAAATATAACTTTTTATTACATTCAACTTTCAAATCAAATACTTTTAACTACGCGCGATGTTAATAAAATTTTCAAATTTAGGCTCGCAAGCCTTTAATACGGGACGAAGGTTAAGGTCATACGATACCTCGAATCAGGATCGACCTGCCCACAAGGTCAGTTGAAGTCATATGATCACAAATCACTATCGCACGATTTCGATAACTCAAATCTTAAGACTCAGCTCTAAAGTAGGAAAATGGCCATAAAGACCAAACGAACGGCCAGGGCACCAAACCACCGGTCCCAGCAAGCAATAAATGATATGGGGCCGCTATAGAAAGGCTCTAACAATACAAGGAAGGCACAAAAAATGAAAATGACCGCAAGGGTCAATACATTAATCCACATGTTCTTCTCTGTTGGCCGCCAATATCAGAGAACAGAAATGAACCAGATAGAGATAATATGTCAAGTTGTATATACAGGAGAAAAACACTCAACACTACAATAATGCAGGGATAGACAATCCCAAAAGAGCGATGGAGAAGAACAAATTTTTATCAACACATCTGTGAATTCTAGAAGAGACAATCTTTTTTTTTTTTTGATAAACCACCATTATGGTGGGAATTAGGTTTAGGACCTAATCTTTTTATTGCGTCCAGAAAGAGTTACAGGTTACAAAAGAGGGAATTTATCAATTTCGCCCTGAGATATAAGAAGAATGAAAAGTTCATCCTTGTACAAAAAGCTTCCTATTATATTGCTAGAAAGAAAAAGATTACAAAGTTTGGGAATGTTGTAAGACTTGAGGTTGAGTATGAGCCAGTTCCAACCAAAACTAGGTGACTTAACCATGATCAAGAATGAAGTTGTTTTTCCGAGCTCGAATTCTGAAGGTTGGATATCTAAGAATATCATATCCTTCAACCAATTTTAAATTCTCATAGGAAGAATTAAATTGTGTGAGAAGATTGTATTCTGCCTTGTGCTTTTTCCCAGATTAGCCAGGGCAACTGCGATATTATTGAAATTTCCTTGAGTCATTGATCATATTATTGATGCACCATTGGTCTGGGAGTCTGATTCCACATCCACATGATAATAACCTTATTAATGCACCATTGGATTCCATGTAGAATAGCCTGTGCTTCTGCAATATTGTTAGAATAGTGGCCATAATAATTGGCAAAAGCCATAGTCATGTAGCCATTAGAGCATCTAAGGATGCCCCCCACCCCACCCCACCCCATCTAACTGCATATGCATTTTTGAAATAATAGTAAAAAATCTATCTCTCAAGTAAAATGATCAAAAATCGTAATTTTTCCTTCTTATCTACCACAAAATATCAAAGGCTTAATACATAGTCTTTTAAAGTAGTATAGAACTTTCACTTTGACACTTCAATTAAGGTTAGTTTCAGTTGAACACTCCAACCTTAACAAAGGTATATCTATTAGACACAATGCTGACATGGCAATAAAAGTGTTATTCACTTTCTTAAAAATTCTAAATTAAATTTTTTTTATAACAACTTGGAGAACCAAAAAAAAGGGGGGAGGGGGAAAGTTGAGCATCTTCTCCACCCATTCCCCTCCCTTGCTAATCAACTTCCCCATCTCCCTTTCCCTTTCGCCTATTTTCCCTTTCTTTCATGTTCTGCAAGATCGGCACCATGGAAGGGAGTCTTCGAAGGGGAGGAAGGAGAAAGGGAGGGTGGGAGAGAGATTGGTTGTTTGGGTTTTTTTAGAAAAAATGTTTTTGAATTAGTTAAATAGTTTTTCTTTGAAAAAATAACTATTACAACTATTTGGGCCTGTAGTCGAATGGAAGAGAATGTCTTATTCCAACAGGTAAGCAAGATATAAATACAATACAGTAGGTGCTAACTTAGGAAAGAAAATATTATAGGTGCTAACTTAGGAAAGAAAATAAAGAGTGATTTCTATAAATCTGCTAGCTAATTATGCCTATGTACATTACAAAGAATGATGTCTATATACATTTTGTAACACTCCCCCTCAAGTTGGAGCATAGATATTAATCATTCCCAACTTGTTACAAAGGTAATCAACTCGAGTCTCATTCATTGCCTTTGTGAGCAAATCAGCGAGTTGCTCTCCTGTCTTCACGTAACTAGTAGAAATCAAGTTTTCCTGAATCTTCTTACAAATAAAGTGACAGTTAACCTCAATATGTTTGGTTCTTTCATGATACACTGTATTTGAGGCAATATGAAGAGCAACTTGATTATCACACCAGAGTTTCGCTGGCATATGATGCTTCAACCCAATTTCACTTAAGAGATGATGTATCCACATAATTTCACATGTAGACTGTGACATAGCTCTGTACTCAAATTTTGCACTGAATCAAGATACAACACTTTGTTTCTTACTCCTCCATGCTACCAAGTTTCCTCCAACAAAGACACAATAGCCTGTAGTGGATCTTCTATTAATTTTGGAACCAGCCCAGTCAGCATCTGCAAAATACTCAATACGAGTTTGGTTGTGATATCTATACAATATGCTAAGTCCAGGAGCTCCTTTCAAGTAACATAGAATTTGTTCCAAAGATGCCCTATGTTTGACCGTAGGTGTGGACATGAACTGACTAACAACACTTACCGCATAAGCAATATCTAGACGAGTCACCGTGAGGTAGTTTAACTTTCCAGCTATCCTCCTATACCTCTCTGGATCATCAAAAGGGTCGCCATCATCTTTCATAAGATGCACATTGGTAACCATTGGAGTACTGCAAGGTTTTGTTGCCAACTTCCCAGTTTCTGCAAGTAGATCAAGAATATACTTTCTTTGAGACAGAAAAATTCCCTTCTTGCTTCTATTTACTTCTACTCACAAAAAGTTTTTCAACTGTCCTAAGTCCTTCATATGAAACCTAGTATGAAAGAAAGACTTTAGGGAAGAGATCCCCTCAGAATCACCTCCTGTAACGACAATGTCATCAACATATACAACAAGAAGGATAGTGCCAGTTGAAGATAGACGGTAGAAGACAGAGTGATCACATTTGTTCATTTTTAGCCCAAACTCCTGAAATACCTCACTGAACTTGCCAAACCAAGCTCGGGGACTCTGCTTCAAGCCATACAAGGACTTCTTTAAATGACAGACATTGCTATACTCCCCCTGCACAATAAAACTAGGTGGTTGCTCCATATACACTTCCTCTTGAAAATCACCATGAAGGAATGTATTCTTGATATCCAACTGATGTAAAGGCCAATTCTTAGAAGCAGCTAGAAAAATGAACAAGCGGACAAAACTGAGTTTGGAAACCAAAGAGAAAGTGTATGAATAATCCACCCCGTAGGTCTGAGCAAATCCTTTAGCCACAAGCCTGGCCTTAGGTCTTGCCACAAATCCATCTGGATTAACTTTGACTGTAAACACCCACTTACATCCCACTAGTTTCATTCCATTGGGTAAATCCACAAAATCCCATGTGTGATTTTACTCTAATGCATATATTTCCTCAAACATCACATTTGACCATCCAGGATGATGTAAAGCCTCCTTCACAGTTTTGGGTACAAAAACAGAGTCTAGAGAAGCAATCAAGGATCTAGATGTAGAAGATAAGCGATCATAGGAAACAAAGTTAGCAATGGAATATATGGATTTACAAGTCTGTATACCTTTGCGAAGAGCAATAGGAAGGTCAAGGTTTTCTGGATGATCAGCTGGAGGAGCATTTGATGACAAAGGAACTGGTGCGGGGCATGTATCATTAGTTTCTCATCTCCTCGAATAAACTTGAACAACTGGCGGTCTTTCTGGAATAGGTGCTGAAGGTACAATAGTGGACTGGTGCTCAATGAAGTATCTGGGAGATGGAAGAATAACATCACCTGATTTCACAACATGAGTAGCCTGATAAACTAACCACTCATCTTTATCCCCCTAACTTGTAGAACTGGAAGGGGCAGAGAAGAATGGTATAGTCTCTGAAAATACCACATCATTTGACACAAGATATTTGCCAAGTTTAGTAGAATAACATCGATACCCCTTCTGAAGACAAGAATAACCCAAGAAAATACACTTCAATGCCTTAGGGTTCAATTTAGTAAAAGATGGCCGAACATTTCGAACATAACACGTACTTCCAAATACCTTCGATTCCACCAGAAATAATAACTTGTTTGGAAAAATAAAATTGTAAGGCATATTACCAACATGCACAGTCGATGGCATGCGATTAATCAGAAAACAAGCTGTAGAGACTGAATCAGCCCAAAATTATTTAGGAACCTTCATTTGAAATAAAAGTGCCCAAGCTGTCTCAAGTAGATGCCTATTCTTCCTCTCAACAACTCCATTTTGAGAAGGTGTATCAACACATGACGACTAATGGAGAATACTGTGTTGTCTCATGTAGGACTGAAACATCTCTGACATGTATTCTTTAGAATTATCACTCCTTAGAATACGCACTGAAGCATTGAATTGAGTTTTGACTTTAGCACAAAAGGCAGAAAAGTGAGTAAACACTTCAGAGCTACTTTTAATAAAATAAATCCAAGTCATCCGAGAAAAATCATCCACAAAAATGACAAAATACTTATGTCCAGTTTTGGAAACAATAGTACATGGTCCCCAAACATCAAAATGAATTAACTCAAAAGCTGATTGAACCCATTTATTAACCCTTGGACCTAACGTGCTGCGATGATGTTTTGAAAATTGGCATGATTCACAATCCAAAGAAGGAACATTTTGAAACTGGGACAGAGCTTCTTAAAAAAAGGTAAAGAAGGATGTCCCAATCGATAATGTGCTTCAAATAGAGACATGAAACTTGAGCAGGCAACAAATCGAGGCTCATATTCATCAAGGATATATAGATCATCAAACAAATGTCCTTTACCAATAACCTTATGCATTGCAAGATCACGAAATAAGCAATAATTGGGAAAGATTGAAATATAGCAATTAAGATCTCTAGTAATTTTACTCACAAAAATCAAATTGAAGGCCAACTTCGATAGATTTAATACAGATGACAGAGTAATAAAAGAGGTTGATCTGACGGTCCCAGATCCCACAATATTACATGTTGACCCATCAGCTATTGTGACATGAGAGGGTGCTTTGTGTGATTGAAAATATATTAGGATTACCTGTCATGTGATTTGTAGCACCTGAATCAATCACCAAATTATTCGAAGAGGAGACAAGACATGCTTTTCTTGAATTAGCAAGGATAGTAACTGAAGTGAATTCTTTGAGGGATTCTCGATATTGAAAGAGCTCTGCAAACTCATTCGCCAAAACCAAAATTGTCTTACTCTTCTGATTTGTAGACATATTTCCTCCTTTCTAATTGTTTACAGTTATATTTCCAACTCAAACCCCCAAAATATCAATACAAGAGAAGCAATTCTTTAAGGTCACAATAAAGAACTTAAGAATAGCCAAGATTCAGAAATTCCCCAATATATTATTCCAAAAAAATCAGCAGCCAACTCTCCCAACAAATTAATTATAGCCGAGAGTCAAATATGAGCAAAGTAGCTGGAAGTGATGAAAAGCTCTCCAAACAGTGTTTGAACACCAGACAAAATTTGGGGTACATTGGAAATGATAATCCGATGCCAAAAATCCAAGCCTCGAAAGAGTATGCCGAAACACACGCCTATACGCGTCAGTGCGTGAGGACATACAAGATTTTGAATCGGCACGTAAAGGCTACTTGCTTTATACCCAATTGTCGAAGAAGGTTGGTCCAGCCAAAGAGGATGATCCGCCTCCTCTTACGATGGTGGTGACACAAGATGACTACTTTAAAGTGATCAATTTGAAATTCGAGACTCTTCCTCTGAGATGACAAGACAAGATTGAGTTTTCCTTTTGAAACAAAGACATAACAAGATCAAAGAGCCTATAGCTCTGATACCATGTAATCGAATGGAAGAGAATGTCTTATTCCAATAGGTAAGCAAGATATAAATACAATACAGTAGGTGCTAACTTAGGAAAGAAAATATTGTAGGTACTAACTTAGGAAAGAAAATAAAGAGTGATTCCTACAAATCTGCTAGCTAGTTATGCCTATGTACATTACAAAGAATGATGTCTATATACATTTTGTAACATTCCCCCTCAAGTTGGAGCATAGATATTAATTATGCCCAACTTGTTACAAAGGTAATCAACTTAAGTCCCATTCACTGCCTTTGTGAGAAAATCAGCTAGTTGCTCTCCTGTCTTCACGTAGCTAGTAGAAATCAAGCTTTCCTTAATCTACTTACGAATAAAGTGAAAGTCAACCTCATTATGTTTAGTTATTTCATGATACACTGGATTTGAGGCAATATGAAGAGCAACTTGATTATCACACCAGAGTTTCGTTGGCATATGATGCTTCAACCCAATTTCACTTAAGAGATGATATGTCCACATAATTTCACATGTAGACTGTGACATAGCTCTGTACTCAAATTTTGCACTGGATCGAGATATAACACTTTGTTTCTTACTTCTCCATGCTACCAAGTTTTCTCCAACAAAGACACAATAGCCTGTAGTGGATCTTCCATTAATTTTAGAACTAGACCAGTCAGCATCTGCAAAACACTCTATACGAGTATGGTTGTGATTGCTATACAATATGCCAAGTCCAGGATCTCCTTTTAAGTAACATAGAATTTGTTCCAAAGCTTCCCTATATTTGAACATGGTGTGGACATGAACTGACTAACAACACTTACCGCATAAGCAATATCTGGACGAGTCAGTGTGAGGTAGTTTAACTTCCCAACTATCCTCCTATACCTCTCTGGATCATTAAAAGAGTCACCATCATCTTTCATAAGATGCACATTGGGAACCATTGGAGTATTGCAAGGTTTCGCTGCTAACTTCCCAATTTCTGCAAGTAGATTAAGAATATACTTTATTTGAGACAGAAAAATACCCTTCTTGCTTCTATTTATCTTTACTCTCAAAAGTATTTCAGCTGGCCTAAGTCCTTCTTATGAAACCTAGTATGCAAGAAAGACTTTAGGGTAGAGATCCCCTCAAAATCACCTCCTGTAACGACAATGTCATCAACATATACAACAAGAAGGATAATGCTAGTTGCAAATAGACAATAGAAGATAGAGTGATCACATTTGCTCATTTTCAGCCCAAACTACTGAACTACCTTACTGAACTTGCCAAACCAAGCTCCGGGACTCTGCTTTATGCCATACAAGGACTTCGTCAAATGACAAACTTTGCTATACTCCCCTGAGCAATAAAACTAGGTGGTTGCTCCATATACACTTTCTCTTGAAGATCACCATGAAGGAATGTATTCTTGATATCCAACTGATGTAAAGGCCAATTCTCAGAAGCATCTAGAGAAATGAACAAGCCGACAGAAGTGACTTTGGCAACCGGAGAGAAAGTGTCTGAATAATCCATCCCGTAGGTCTGAGCATATCCTTTAGCCATAATCCTGACCTTAAGTCTTGCCACAGAACCATTTGGATTAACTTTGACTGTAAATACCCACTTTCATCCCACTGGTTTCTTTCCATTAAGTAAATCCACCAAATCCAATGTGATTTTCCTGTAATGCATATATTTCATCAAGCATCACATTTTACTACCAGGATGATGCAAAGCCTCCTTCACAGTTTTGGGTACAGAAACAGAGTCTAGAGAAGCAATCAAGAATCTAGATGTAGAATATAAGTGATCATAAGAAACAAATTTAGCAATGGGATATGTGGATTTACAAGTCCGTGTACCTTTGCGAAGAGCATTAGGAAGGTCAAGGTTTTCTGGAGGATCGGGTGGAGGAGCATTTGATGATAAAGGAACTGGTGCAGGGCATGTATCATTAGTTTCTCATCTCCTCGAATAAACTTGAATAACTGGTGGTCTTTATGGAATAGGTGTTGAAGGCACAGTAGTGGAATGGTGCTCAATGGAGTATCTGGGAGATGGAAGAATAGCATCACTTGATTGCATAACACGAGTAATCTGATAAACTAACCACTCATCTTCCCCCCCCGACTTGTAGAACTGGGAGATGCAGAGAAGAATGGTGTAGTCTCTGAAAATACCACATCATTTGGTATAAGATATTTGCCAAGTTCAGTAGAATAACATCGATACCCCTTCTGAAGACAAGAATAACCCAAGAAGACACACTTCAATGCATTAGGGTCCAATTTAGTAATAGATGGCCGAACATCTCGAACATAACACGCACTTCCAAATACCTTTGGTTCTACCAAAAATAATGACTTGTTTGGAAAAAGAACATTGTAAGGAATATTACCAACAAGCACAGTCGATAGCATGCGATTAATCAAAAAACAAGTTGTAGATGCCTATTCTTCCTCTCAGCAACTCCATTTTGAGAAGGTGTATCAACACATGACGACTGATGGAGAAGACCGTGTTGTCTCATGTGGGACTGAAACATCTCTGACATGTATTCTTTAGCATTATCACTTCTTAAAATACGCATCTTAAAATATGCACTGAAGTATTGAATTGAGTTTTGACTTTAGCACAAAAGGCAGAAAAGTGAGTAAACACTTCAAAGCGACTTTTCATAAAATAATTCCAAGTCATCCGAGAGAAATCATCCACAAAAATGACAAAATACTAATGTACAGTTTTGGAAATGATAGGACATGGTCCCCAAACATCAGAATGAATTATCTCAAAAGCTGACTCATCCCGTTTATTAACCCTTGGACCTAACATGTTGCGATGATGTTTTATGAATTGGCATGATTCACAGTCCAAAGAAGAAACATTTTGAAACTGGGGACAAAGCTTCTTTAACAAAGGTAAAGAAGGATGTCCCAATCGACCAGCTGATGCAACTTAATGGTATCAGATTCTAGGTTCAATTAGAATACATTCCAGCAGTCCTTTTTTTTCTCTTTCAATACCAAATATGGCCGCTACTCAAAATACTACCCTAGCAGTCTCATCCTCTTCACTTCACCAACTCATTGCACTTTGTCCTATCAAATTGAAACCATCAAACTACCTTGTTTAGAGGACACAAATCCTTCAACTTATGCAAACCTTGAAGATTCTCGATATCATCAAGGAAGAAGCACCACCCGAGTCCGTAGAGAATGAGAAGGGAGAGTTAGATCCTAACCCCGATTTCACTAATTGGGAAGAACACGACGTTCTAGTTAGGAGTTGGCTCTCTGGAACAATGACAGAAGAATCAATGTTCCTTATTATAGGATGTTCAATCACTAAACAAATGTGGTCTTGTCTTGAGGACACCTAATTACCGGCAAGCAAAGACAAGGAGTTTCAGTTGAAGCAACAACTTTAAACGGTAAAGTTGGGATCCAAATCCATTGATGAATATATAAAAGAGTTCAAAAACATTTGTGATAGCCTTATGGCTATAAACAAACCACTGGACGAAGATAGCAAAGTAATAAATTTTGCAAGAGGACTTGGCAGTAAATATAAGACCCTTCGCACCTGTGATGTTAGGCAAACCTCCTTACCCTACTTTGGCTCAATTTGTGAATGTTCTCAGAGGATATGAAATGAGAGAAGACACATATGAACAAGACGGTTAACTCAATCTTGCTCATTCAGCAGCATTTGTTGCACAAAAGCCACATGGGAGAGGCCATGGCAATTTCTATGGATAAAGAGTACACCAAAGAGGAAAAGGCACTACACTCTTTAATCAGAAACAATTCAATGCATCACAAAGTGGAACAGTTCAACACAAGGATAGTTCACAAAATAATCTTTGTCAAATTTGTGGAAAGAATAATCACATAGCACTTTCTTGTTTTTATAGGTGGGATTACTCCTACCAATCGCAACAAGAGGTACCCCAAGAACTTGCAACAATGTCACTCAATAACAAAGGTGATCCAAATCTCTATATGGATTCAGGTGCTACTAATCATATGGTGCAATCCCCAGGTATTCTAACAAATCCATCTCCCTTCAAAGGAACTGATTCTGTAATGGTTGGCAATGGAGATAAACTGCACATCACACATGTGGGTGATAAAAATATTGGAAGAAATCTACGTCTAAAAGAACTCTTTGTTGTACTAAGCTCAAGAAGAATCTCATCTCTATTAGTAAATTTATTAAGGATAATGCTTGATCCCTCAAATTTACTGACAATGGTTTTATTGTTAAGGACATGAGAACCAGAACCATTTTGGCAAAGGGAAATAAAAGACACGATCTGTACACCTTAGATGGGAACTTACATGAAGCCATGTATATACACGGTAAAAAGGAATCCTAAGCTAACTGCAGTACCTCTATCCTTATCATAACTATATTCTTGTTATCACATAGAGATCAACCAATACTCAACTACAATTTAATTAGGTGGCTAGGTATATACGTACAAGGTTAGTGTTAGGAGAGTCCACACTAACCAGGTTGTCTTACAACTTGAGCAGGCAATAAATCGAGGCTCATATTCATCAAGGAAATATAGATCATCAAACAAATGTCCTTTACCAATAACCTTATGCGTCACAAGATCACGAAATAAGCAATGATTGGAAAAGAACGAAATATAGCAATTAAGATCTCTAGTAATTTTACTCACAGAAATCAAATTGAAGGCCAACTTTGGTAGATTTAATACAGATGAGAGGTTGCTTTGACGGTCCAGATCCCACAATATTACATGTTGACCCATCAGCTACAGTGACATGAGAGGGTGCTTTGTGTGATTGAAAGGTAGAAAATATATTAGGATTACCTATCATATGATTTGTAGCACCTGAATAAATCACCCAATTATTCGAAGAGGAGACAAGACATGCTTTTATTGAATTAGCAAGGGTAGTAACTGAAGTGAATTCTTTGAGGGATTCTCGATATTGAGAGAACTCTGCAAACTCATCCGCCAAAACCAAAATTGTCTTACTCTTCTGATCTATAGCCATATTTACTCCTTTCTAATTATTTACAGTTATATTTCCAACTAAAACCCCCAAAATATAAATACAGGAGAAGCAATTCTTTAAGGTCACAATAAAGAACTTAAGAATAACCAAGATTCAGAAAGTCCCCAATAATATTATTTCAAAAAAATTAGCAGCCAACTCTCCCAACAAATTAATTGTAGTCGAGAGTCAAATACGAGCAAAGCAGTTGGAAGTGATGAAAAGCTCTCCAAATAGTGTTTGAACACCAGACAAAATTTGGGGTATGCCAAAAATGAAAATCCGATGCCAGAAATCCAATCCCCGAAAGAGTTTGCCAAAACACGCACCTATACGCGTCGGCGCGTGAGGACAGATGAGATTCTGAGTCAGCGCATGAATGCCACTTGCTTCACACCCAATTGTCAAAGAAGGCTAGTCCGGCCAGAGAGGATGATCTGCCTCCTCCTACGGTGGTGGTGACACAAGATGACCACTTTAAAGTGATTGATTTGAAATTTGAGACTCTTCCTCTGAGACAACAAGACAAGATTGAGTTTGCCTTTCGAAACAAAGCCAGAACAAGATCGAAGAGCCTATAGCTCTGATACCATGTAATCGAATGGAAGAGAATGTCTTATTCCAACAGGTAAGCAAGATATAAATACAATACAGTACGTGCTAACTTTGGAAAGAAAATATTGTAGGTGCTAACTTAGGAAAGAAAATAAAGAGTGATTCCTACAAATCTGCTAGCTAATTATGCCTATGTACATTACAAAGAATGATGTATATATACATTTTGTAACAGGGCCCAAATCCCACATGTCATCATTCTATTTGTTAATATTTGCATGTGAGTTACACACACTTAATTATTTTGGACTGATTATTATTTTGTGTCTAATAGATACACATTTGTTAAGATTCAAATGTCTAACTCAAACTAACCGGAGGTTAAAGTGTCAAAGTGAAAGATGTGAACTACTTTAGGGACACCTTTTAGTTATACATTTTTAGTGTCCATCCACACAATTTTTTTTCAAACATAAAACGTTACTGAAACAGTTCCTTTAGTCTACGTTGTCTTCTTTTCCTTCCATTTGCAAAATCTGCATAATTACGATGGTGGAAACTATATCTTCAAAAAGGAGAAAACAAATCCCTTTCCGAAGAAATCATTGTAGTAATACTCTCCATGTTGCCTGTGAAATCACTGTTGCAATTCAGGTTTGTTTCAAAATTATGGCTCTCTTTAGTCTCTAGCCGTGAATTCAAAAAATTCATCTCCATTCATCAGCTAATAACAATGAGAGAATTCATAATGTATGGGTTATGAACTATTATGGAGTTGAAGCATCTCAGAAAAAGATGTTCCATCATTTGCCGTGATGATCCTGTGAATTATGACTGTGACTATTATCCACACTTGATTATGCCATTTTCCTCACTATTTTTCAGTCATACAAGGGTGAAATTTTACTTTTTTATTTCTCCATTTTCATGATATACAATCCTAACGATGATTCAGTCAGACAAGCAGAAGTTACTCATCTAACATGGAAAAATTAATAAAGGGTGACAAAAAGTTTTTAAATTTAAGTTGTAGTAACTTAAGTTATTTTTATTGAGTATAGGTGACAAAAGTTAGATTAGTAATTAATGAGTTTTGACTCATTTAGAGAGTTACTCCCAAGTTATTTTTTTACACATTGGTCCATCTTATATAAACCCCTAATTACCTAAGAAGGAGGGGGGAAACGTCGTCTCTCTGTTCTTTTTGCCTTCACGCCATTTCTTGTTGCTGCTTTTGCTTTGCTGCTTCTTCTTGGTTTTTTCTTTTTCTTCTTCTTCCTGTTGTTGTTGTTGTTCTTCGTCTTCTTCTTCTTCTTCTTCATGCGCCATTATCGACATGCTGCTTCATCATCTTCTTCTTCTCTTGCTGCTCCAATTTATGTAATTTTCTGGATCAAATTAAGTTTGTGTAGCATTGTGCATTACTTCATAGGTGATTTGATAAGTAAAATAATGCTTATTTAGTTTAATTATTCATCTGGATATAGCTGCAAATTCTCCAATAATTTACAGTAGCGTTTACAACAAATAATTCATTTGTTGCAACAGATAACTTACTTGTTGGCTTATAACTTTTGGCAAAATAGGGACTGAACCAGAAGATGTCTCCAACAACTAAGTCATTTGTTGCAACAGATGACTTAGCTGTTGAATATATGCTACAACTTTTGGAAAAACAGTAACAGATCTAGAAGTTATCTCCAACAGCTAAGTCATCTATGTTACAGCTATTGGAAAAACAGTGACAGAACTAGAAGTTGTCTCCAACAACTAAGTCATTTATTGCAACATGTGACTTATCTATTGCAATAGATGAATCATTTGTTGCAACAGATGACTTAGTTATTGGAATATCCACTCAATTTACTATACTATCATAATCATAAACATAATATATTTAGGTATCATTAATGGAGGACTCAATTACAATAGAATTTGATTGTCATGGTGAATGGATGGAGAAGAACAATTGATTTGTTTAGCGTTGGAAGGGTAGTGACATGTTAGAGACGATAGTTATGACTGTCCAAAGAGATGATGTGTATGAAAATTTTGTGAAATTAATCATCAGCTATTGTGAATTAAATTGTCAACTAAAAGATCTTGTCATCAGTTACATACACATCTCTTTTAAAAATCAGATGGTCTTGCCTTTTAAGATAAGCGATCAGGTTTGTTTGAATGCTTATTGAGTGATGCAGCTAGACCTATTTTAAGAGTATACGTGGTTGAAAAGCCGATGAAGAACCACAATTTATCTCAAGAACAACAAGATATGTTAAATGATCAATTGGAGGATGAGGTGGATATGCATATTCTAGATAATGGAAGTGGGAATGAATTGGATGGGCCGAACAGTAGGGATGACCAAACTTCTACACCTGAAATAAGAGCAATACATCGAGAAATTCTCAATCAACACAGTCTAGCCATGTTCAAGATGATAAAACAGGTTTTGATAAATAAATGTCATTTAAGAACAAGCAAGGATTAGTAACTTCGTAAATTGCTTGCTTGAAAAAAATTAGAATCAAGAAGGTAATTAATTCGTGTAATGTGTATTGTTTAAGATGTGTATATCCGGAGTGCAAGTGGTGGCTGAGGGCTGTAAAACTTTTAAGTTGTAACAGATTCTGTATTAGAACCTATATAAATTATCACACATGTGGTTCTAAGCATATTACTAGTCATAATCCACACGCTACAACAAAAATCATCGATGAATACATCAAAGATAGGTTCTTCGATGATAAAGTCCCATCTATAAAAGACATCTACCATCAAATTCGTACAAAATTGAGTTACAAGGTAAGTTATTAGAAGCTTTGGAAAGGCACAAAGATTGTAAAACCTTTGGTTAGAGGAACACATAAGCACGGAGCAGTGCTTAATGCCTACCATTATATGCTTCAGTATATAAATTCAGGAAGTAAGACGACATTCAAGGTTGATGAAAATGGAAAGTTCAAGTAATTTTTTGTAGCCTATGTGGCTTGGATACGTGGTTTTAATAAAATAAGAAAAGTCATAACCGTCGACGGGACATTCTTGAGGAGCAAGTATGAAAGAGTTTTGCTGTCAGCTGTGGCATAGGATGCGGAGGGTCATATTTTTTCGATTGTTTTTTTTTTGTATATGACAAGGAGTATGATTCCTTATATCGATACTTTTTTTTAATTAATGAGAAGCTATGTAGATCATACTGCTGAGTTGTGCATAATTTTTGATAGTCATCCAAGTATCAAAATGACAGTTTCAATTGTCTACCTACAACTCATTATGGTTGTTGCATGAGGCATCTTGGTGAGAATATTCAAAACAACTTTCACAATTTGAAGGTCGTATCTCATTTTTATAAAGCAACAAAAGCATACAAGATAGATGTGTTTAATGAACATTTTAATCAAATAAGAGACATGGTATCCGGAGCAGCCAAACATCTTGAACATGTTGGATTCTGCAGGTGGAGCAGAGCATTCTGCCCGAGAAATAGGTATAATATTATAAATTGAGTGACTTGTTTGAGTTTATTATCAATTTATATACCTTACTGAGTGATTATTTATTTGTATAGATATAAATTTATGACGATAAATATTACTGAATCAGTGAACGCAATGTTCAATGTTGAAAGAGAATTTTCCACCGTCGCTTTATTTGATGAAATAAATAGGAGGTTTGCAGAAAATTTTTACAAGAGGCGTATGGAGTTCATCAACTATTTTTGTCCCCTAAAATTAAAAAAATTATCAAAATACGTCAACTTGGGGAACAAGTTATTGACCCATCAAACTGCCAACTACAGATAGAGTGTCACCGGTCATGGTGAAGTTTTTATGATCGATTTGCAAGTAAGATCTTGTGCATGTAGAGTTTTTAGCTTCAATAAAATACCTTGTTCACATGCTATGATAGCGCTTCGAGTCCAATATGGTGAAGACTTTGAAGGCGAATTTATGAGTACTTATCTTCATATTATACGGTAGAGAGATACATTATTACATACTATGAGGAAATTCATTATGTGCCTTCTGAAGAATCTTAGAATGTTTCTTTGGAGATTTTAGAGAGAGAAATATCTCTTCCACATGTTGATCCAAGCAAATCGAAAAGAAGGCAAATAAAGAGGAGGCGTGAAGCCGTGGAATCATTTTCAACAAGAAAAAATAAGTGATTCATATGTAAAATGGTTAGTCACAAAAGAACTACATCCCCAAATCAAAATACTCCATAATTGTTATTCTTGCACTCATTTTCCCTATTGTATTGTAATACTAATTAGTGTTGTTGGTATTATTCGGAACTTGAGTTTTTCTATGATATTCAGTTGGTGGTATTTGTGAACTTAGTTTATTTATATAAAATATCTTTATCCTATTATAGATCCCTTAATATGTTGGTAATAATCCAAAAACTATTGTCATGTAAAAACAAATATCATATATATTGCAGCAGATCCAACAAATATCATATATGTTGCATCTTTTACAACTGATGGTGAAATCTATTAGAAATAATTAAATATATTGCAATAAATATCAAAATCTGTTGCAGTAGATGTGAAATATGTTGGGAATAATCAAACAGATTTTACATATGTTGTTATTGACTTTTTCATTTACTTTCTCCAGCTCATTTTATATAAAAGTATTTTTTAGACACTAAATTGAAAAAAGATAAATTAAAAATAGTACAGATTAATCAAATTTATGCAAAGCATCCAAAATATTTTTTGATTGAGTGGCGATGAGAATTTCGTATATTTCTTTCATTTTTGATCTTTTATAAAATAATAATAAAAAAAGACAACAACTTGTATATCATGTGAGCTCCTTTAAACGTTAATTCAACTAAGGATAAACAAAAATTTTAAGACCTACTAATTTTTGAAAAGAAAATATTATTTACTTGTTGCAACAGATATCAACATATATTGGGAATAATCAAACAGATTCTGCATTGGTTGCAAATTTTACATCTGTTGCAATCAATGTGAAATATGTTGCAAAATATCCACCATATTTATGTTGAAAACAATCACTTAGATAGTATATTTGGTGATCATGATGTGAACTGCTTTATTCAACTATATTTAGTGATCAATAATATGATTAACTATGTTCGGTGATCAATTTATAACTTCAAATACATTCTTAATAAATTAGATAGTAAATTTATCATGATAGATGATCAACTAAGTGTATTCATCCTAAATAAAGTGATTAATTGACTAATTTGATGTGAACTACTTCATTCAATCATGTTTAGTGATAAACAATGTGATTTAACTATGTTTATGATCAATTAATAACTCCAATTATATTTTTAGTAAATTAGATAGTAATTTCATCATGATAGATGATCAACTAAGTGTATCTGTCCTAAATAAGTGATCAATTGATTAATTTGATATGAACTACTTTATTTAATCATATGTAGTGATCACAATGTTATTTAACTATGTTTAATGATTAATTAATAACCTCAATTACATTCTAAATAAATTAGATGGTAATTTCATCATGATAGATGGTTTTTTTAACAACGAACAACCTTGCTCTATTAATGCATAAATGATCTTAAAGAGTTAAACAATGCAGTAGCATCATTTACAATCCAACTAGGAAAAGAGGAAACACATACAAATTTGGCTACTAATGAAATAGCAAATTTAGCTAGATTGTGCGCTAACACGTTTCAAGATCTAGGAATATGAATAATTTGAATATCTTCAAATAGACTCATAATCTTTCAAATATCTTCACACGTAGTCTCTATCTCCCATAAAACTACCTTCTTCTTCAAGATCATATCCACCACATTTTTTGTGTTTGATAAGATTTGCACCTTTGTCCATCCATTTTCTTGTGCATTTTTCAATGCTACCTATATTGCTAGTGCTTCAGCAGTGATGACCTTCCCAACAAATTGGAGTGGGGTGCTGATGTGCCGGGATTCTACGACACATTTGACGTCTTTAACTAAGAATACTCGGGAGTTTTCAAGCAACTTTTGTGGTTTTTGATGTTTTATTGTTATATTTGCAGGAAATGGATCTAGAGATGGAAACGGAATAAAAAATGTTCAAAAACCTCAACTGGTTAAGCCTGACGGCTGGCATGACTGACCGTCACACCTGTGACTGGCCGTCAGCCAGGCCGCCAGGACGAGACAGCAAATTCATCGAGAACTGCCTGGGAGTGGCGGCCCATCTGACGGCCTGTCACTGGCCTGATGGACCGTCACCCATGCCACCAAGTAAGTCGTCACCTGCTGGACGACTTACCTGAAGATTTTCCTGGGATTTCACTGTTTAGCTGTGACGGCTCAAGTGACGGTCCGTCAGGCGACCCGTCAACGCGATGCGGGATTCCGAAAATTCTATTTTTGGACTTTATTTCCTGGACTGCTATAAATACCCAGTGTTAGGGTTATTTTATTATTCATTAACTAATATTTTGTGCGACATTTTGGACGAGTTTCGGAGGAGAAAACACGACACAAAAACACATTTTCTTCTTCTTCTTCTTCCATTGTTCTTGGGATTTTCACCATTGGTGCTGGGATTCTACGAAGTGCAAAAGTAAAGTAATAATTTTCTATTGTAAGAATTCTTTCTTCTCATATGAATACTATGATTTCTTTACTTTGTTTTGCTAGCATGAGTGGCTAAACTCCCCACAACTAGGGTTGTGGGATCCATGGCAAGAGTAACAATATAGATTCAGGGTAGTGTAGGGTTTAATTTATATGTTGTCACGTTGTTAATCATTCGTTATTTACGTTTTCTAATGGTTGCAAACATTAGAACATGCCTAGGTTTGATTTGCTTGAACAAAGAGATTAAAATCGGGAAATTTGATTAACTACGAGGATTCGAGACTACCAACTCTCGTCTTATGATTAATGCTGTAACTAGATTAATCTACTTGATGTTTAGGATTGAAATAAGAAATTTCACCTTTTCAAGTTCGAGAGAATTGAAAAGGAAATTCGTCTATTTGGTTGAGAAACGTTTAGATGATACCATTAATTCAATCACATCGTGATATACATATAGAAAGAACTCGATCGAACTCCAACTCGTGATTGTTTACGAAGCCATGGTGAACACATCCCTAGTTTGCCTCTCATATTGATTATTACTCGTTGAAACTCGTAAATTATTATTTGCATTGTTCAAATATTGATCACACAAACCCCCCCATTTACCGAAAACTATTGATTATTAGTCATCTAATTCACTAACGACTTAATTTGCACCTTATTCCCTGTGGGATCGATCCCAACCTTAGTTGGGTTCTATATTTGACAGCGACCGCTTATGCTTCTTAATTGAAGTGTAGTTTGGGCGTATCAAATTTTGGCGCCATTGCCGGGGAATACGGTTGTTCATTAAGTCCGGTGTGTTTAGTTGACTCTTAGTCATACTTTCATGCTTTTACTTTTATTTGTTGTTTTTGTTTGTTACAGGGTACAGAGTTGTGCATGCCAAGTACCCGACGCTCGGGTGAACCAATATTACCCTACGACCCCGAGCTTGCAAGAACGCTAAGGCAAACCATGAATGTACAACAGCAGGAGGTAGCAAGGCTCGCTGCAGAACAACAGGCTCAATAGGCTCAGCATCACTTGAATGTTGAGGATATAGAGGATGATATTGCATTAGATGGAGTTGGTGCTATGGGCTCCATTGTTCTTCCTCCGCTAGCGCCCGGGGCCAAGTTCAACATTACTAGCACAATGATTTAGCTGTTGAATTTGAGAGGATTGTTTCGTGGTGTGGCTGGTGATGATCCTACCGACACCTGATGAATTTTGTGGGTATCTGCAAGTCGTTCGAATTGCCTGGAGTAAGTCAGACAGCGATCAGGCTCAGGTTGTTTCCGTTGTCTCTGTCTGATGAGGCAGCATTATGGTTGACAGAGCTAACCCCCGACTCTATCACAACCTGGGGAGAGTTGAAAGGAGCTTTCCTAGAAAAGTTCTTTCCTCCCTCTAGGATGATACAGTTGAGGGATGAAATTAGCAACTTCAGACAACAACCTCATGAGGCTTTACATGAGACTTGGTTGCGGTTTAAGAAGAAGCTGACACAATGCCTGAACCATCAGTTGACCGATAATTTCCTAATGCAGACATTCTATAGGGCACTGAATTCGACTACCAAGCCGACACTGGATAACACAGCAGGTGGAGCATTTATGGGTCTCACTTTTATTGAGGCCACAACTATTTTGGACCGGCTCACCAAAACCAACAGGGCCTGGCATACACGGGATACAGAGGTAGCAGCTAGCACTTATGCAGTTGGTATATCAGCAGAGCAGCGCAGGAAAGAGGAAGAGCGGGACCAAGATATGGCCCATCTAAAAACACAAATGGACCTACTCACAAAACATTTGTTGTCAGGAGGTATGGAGAAAGTGAAAGTTGTGGGTTCCCAAGGTAGAGCAGCAGAGTTTGAATCTGATGATGAGGCTAATTATTTGGGGGGTTTCCAGGCCAATGGCCAGGGAAACCAAGGTCGGAACTATCAGAAGGACAACTACTATGAAAAAGCTGGCTACAGAGATTGTGAGCAGGGGAACTGGAAGAATAAAACTGATAGAGGTGGGTTGTATGTACCACCTGGTAATCGGGAAAGATCTAGCAACGAGACAGGGACATCCAAATTGGAGAACATGATGGCAAAGATGTTGTTGAAAGTGGAATCTACTGACTCCGGGGTAAAGGAGATGAGGACTGAATTATCAACAATGAGCCAGGTAGTGGATTCACATTCCACCTCGATCAAGCAATTAGAGCAGCAAGTGAGTCAACTCTCGGCGTCTCTAAATCAAAGGAAGACAGGTACCTTGCCGAGTGACACCATTCAAAACCCGAGGAATGACGGGAGTTGTATGGCGATCACTACGAGAAGTGGTAAAATATTATCGGAATCACATCCGGTAATTCAGACTCAGAAAGGTAATGTTGCTGAGGAAGATGAGTTAGTAGATGCTGAAAATATGGTCGATGAGGGTGTGAGAGTATCTGTTAAAAAACCCACTGCGGTAGAGGATGCTACTCAAGTGCTCACGGATAAAATCAAGGAAGTTGAAAAACTTCCAACTATGATGCCTCGGCCACCGCCCCCTTTCCCACAACGGTTGAAGAAGAAAGCGGAAGATAGCAAGTTCCTCAAGTTCATGACCATGCTCAAGCAGATATCAGTGAACATCCCACTGGTGGACGCTCTTGAACAAATGCCCGGATATGCCAAGTTCATGAAGGACTTGATTACCAAGAAGAGGTCAGTGAGCTTTGAACCAGAAGATAACCTCCACCACTGCAGTGCTATTTCTTCAAGATCGTTTGTGGAAAGAAGGAAGATCCAGGTGCTTTTACTGTTCCCTGTACTATTGGGAAATTCAACTTTGAAAAAGCCTTATGTGATCTTGGTGCTAGCATCAACTTGATGCCGCTAGCAGTCTATAAACAGTTGGGTTTGGGAGCTCCCAAGCCAACTACCATGAGGGTGTTAATGGCTGACCGTTCAGTAAAGCGACCGGTGGGAATATTGTATGATGTGCTGGTAAAGATTGGTAAGTTTATATTCCCAGCTGACTTTGTAATCTTAGATTGTGAAGTGGACTTTGAAGTTCCCATAATCTTGGGATGACCATTGTTAGCCACTGCAAGAGTGTTGGTCGACATGGAAAGAAATGAACTGACATTCAAATTGAACAATGAATTGGTCAAGTTTGATGTGTGTAAATTGATGAAGCCACCAAGAGACATGAGGGTGGTCTTGGTTATCAATGTTATTGATGAAGCCCCTATGGATGTGCATATTAAGAAGAAGGGTTTTGTTGAGACCCTAGCTGTTATGAGAATGATGTTGGGATCGCAAGAAGAGAAACCTATAGAGGAAGGCGGTGAGAACAAATCAAGGAAAAGAAAACACCGCAAGAGAACCAGCAAAGAAAAAGAGTTAGAAAGTGTAAAGAAGTTGTCTCGACTAGCTGAGGAGCCGATAAAAGAGAAAGTTGGAGCTCAACAGGATGATGTCACTTGCACCTATTCCAGCGATTGCTCCTTCTTTGGAGACCCTGGCGGTCTCCAACATCATGCCAGACTCTGAGTCCTATGGGCTTCACAGGTATTCCTTTCTCTCACAGTTTTAGCTTTCACATGTATGCATTAGGGACAATGCATGAGTCTAAGTTGAGGGTGTTGGGATACCTGTGAGTCTTTCACCATTGAGGGTTTTTGTTGCCGTGTTTCTTTTCCCTCCGGTGTGCTATCTAGTAGAACCGGCATGTTTAGATTGTCATTTTAAATTTTGTTTGTGTTGTTTTCTGGTGTCTATAGCAAGCATGGCTTTTTGGAAAGTTGAACTAAAATGAGCCCCCTCTAAAAAAGTTGATTTTGTACTTATGTTTGAAACGATTGACTGTTATGGATCCTTGAATGTCATTGTGTGGTTGTGATTGTAATAATTATGTTTAAGCCGAGCTGATGTTTTGATAGTTGGTAGTGGTATGGTTTCTTGGTGCCAAGTGTGTGTGAGCTTATTGTTATAAACTCTTACTCTATGCATGCATCTAGAACTTGCCCGGTCTATTTTGTTAAGCTTGAAGTTGGTTGCTTAGGAAAGGATCACAGGCCCTTTTTCTGTGCAGTCCACTTAGCCTATAAGACCGTCCAAATGCAAATAATCCCGTGATCCCTGTTTGAGCCATAATTGACCCAATTCTTTCAATAACCTGTCACCATTTCTTTTTAACTTTGAATCCCTATCTTGGCCCTAGTCCTTCCTTGGACATCGTGCACCTCAACTCAGGCAATCAGCCTAAGTTGATAGTGGCTACTATAGAGGTAAATGATAAGAAAAATAGGATGGACAAGATTGGTTGTGGATAGAATGAAAATTTCAGGTGTGTGCCTAAGAAAAGAAAGAAAAAGAAACGAAAAAGAGATGAAAAAGAATTGTCAAAATAAAGAGGCCGCACCTGTAGCTAGAAAGAAGGGAATAAAAAGGTGAATAAGGATGGAGGAAGTAAAGTTAAATGGAAATAGTAGGTCGGTGATTCCAAGGAGGATTTAGTCACTATTCCCCAAACGTATCCTACCTGCACCCGAAGCCTCATTACAAGCCAAAACAAGTCCTGTAGTGATCCTGAGCGGCTTTCTGAAAAAAAGCTGAAATAGAATAGCAAGGGCAAGCTTATGGCATCGCATGTGCATTGTTTGAAATCGTTTGTGAGTGTGAGCACCTTACCTAATCCCAAATCTTGTGTGTGGGACTTCTTTGTGGTGAGGGCATCGAGATTTCTGTATTATCTATTGACTGTTGGGATAGCTGTTGTGTGTGTATGTAGAATATTCTATCATATCGGAATGACATGTTTGGATCCTTGCAAGTTAGCGTTTCATACATTTGTGTACTACCGGGGGGCTTGATTTAAATTTAATAGACTGTTGAGTGGCCATGATTTGCTAAAGATATGTGTGTGTATTCTTAGTTGAGTCGTCATTTTGTTTTTGTTGTCATGTTGCTTGAGGACAAGCAAACGTTTTAAGTTGAGGGTGTTGATGTACCGGGATTCTACGGCATATTTGACGCCTTTAACTAAGAATACTCGGGAGTTTTCAAGTAACTTTTGTGGTTTTTGATGTTTTATTGTTATATTTGCAGGAAATGGATCTAGAGATGGAAACGGAAGAAAAAATGTTCAAAAACCTCAATTGGTTAAGCCTGACGGCTGGCATGACTGACCGTCACACCTGTGACTGGCCGTCAACCAGGCCGCCAGGACGAGACAGCAAATTCATCGAGCACTACCTGGGAGTGACGGCCCGTCACTAGCCTGATGGACCGTCACCCATGCCACCAAGTAAGTCGTCACCTGCTGGACGACTTACCTGAAGATTTTCCTGGGAGTTCACTGTTTAGCTGTGACGGCTCAAGTGACGGCCAGTCACATGCATGACGGTCCGTTAGGCGACCCGTCAACGCGATGCGGGATTCCGAAAATTCTATTTTTGGACTTTATTTCCTGGACTGCTATAAATACCCAGTGTTAGGGTTATTTTTATTATTCATTAACTAATATTTTGTGCGACGTTTTGGACGAGTTTTGGAGGAGAAAACACGACACAAAAACACGTTTTCTTCTTCTTCTTCCATTGTTCTTGGGATTTTCACCATTGGTGTTGGGATTCTACGAAGTTCAAAAGTAAAGTAATAATTTTCTATTGTAAGAATTCTTTCTTCTCATATGAATACTATGATTTCCTTACTTTGTTTTGCTAGCATGAGTGGCTAAACTCCCCACAACTAGGATTGTGGGATCCATGGCAAGAGTAACAATATAGATTCCGGGTAGTGTAGGGTTCAATTTATATGTTGTCACGTTGTTAATCATTCGTTATTTATGCTTTCTAATGGTTGCAAATATTAGAACATGCCTAGGTTTGATTTGCTTGAACAAAGAGATTAAAACCGGGAAATTTGATTAACTACGAGGATTCGAGACTACCAACTCTCGTCTTATGATTAATGCTGTAACTAGATTAATCTACTTGATGTTTAGGATTGAAATAAGAAATTTCACCTTTTCAAGTTCGAGAGAATTGAAAAGGAAATTCGTCTATTTGGTTGAGAAACGTTTAGACGATACCATTAATTCACTCACATCGTGATATACATATAGAAAGAACCCGATCGAACTCCAACTCGTGATTGTTTACGAAGCCATGGTGAACACATCCCTAGTTTGCCTCTCATATTGATTATTACTCGTTGAAACTCGTAAATTATTATTTGCATTGTTCAAATATTGATCACACAAACCCCCCCATTTACCGGAAACTATTGATTATTAGTCATCTAATTCACTAACGACTTAATTTGCACCTTATTCCCTGTGGGATCGACCCAACCTTAGTTGGGTTCTATATTTGACAGCGACCACTTATGCTTCTTAATTGAAGTTTAATTTGGGCGTATCAGGTGCCAAAGGCTTGAAGCAAGTTTCCAAAGCTATCCATAGCCGTTGTTCCAATGCTTGCCATCTTTTTTTTCTTATGTAAGCTAGCATCTGCAAACATAACAACACCATCTTGTGCCACAATAATTATTTTATCAGTAGTACAATCAGGTCTAAGAGTAGGAGAAAAAATATTAAGCAAATTACTTTCATATTCTTGAAAGTCAAATAAGGCCTTGTTAACAATATCATTAGGTTCAGATATCTCCCCGTTAAAGCTCATAGCGTTTCTAGACTTCCAAATTTGCCACATTATAGAGACATTTAGTTAAATAAGTTCACTAGATTTTAGGGTATTGATTAGTCTTAGTAAAGATCTCATTCCACCATTTAGCAAAGTCCATCATATTTTCAAAATTAGGCCAATTTATAGGACAAATTTTCCAAACAAAATGAACTTTAGGGTATCTAAATAACATATGATCAATAGTTTCACTTTCATACCACACACCTTACATATATCACAACTCTGTTTTAACGTTTTTGAGATAACAAAATTAACAGGAAGCACATTCAAAATACATTTGCGAATAAAGTGTTTATATTTGTTCTTTATATTCACAAACCATAAGAAATCCCAGAACTTCTTTGAAAAATAATGGTAGCTAGATTGAGGTCTATTGCTGTTGGCCTTATCTCTATCCGAATGGTAACCTGATTTAACCTCATACATGCCTGACTTAGTGTGATGCCACATAATCCTATCTGGTGACGTAGTGCTAGAAATGGGGTTAGAAACTATCGCACTAATATCATCAGTAGAAAACCACTTTTGAAGATCTTGCATTTTCCAAGTATGATAGTATGACTATAAGGTCACTCACATAGAGCTTTATATCCATATCGAGATGATAATTACTAGGTCTAAAGCCACAAGAGTTGGGTATCCAAGGGTCCGTCCAGACTTTAATACTATCTCCAGATCCTACTCTCCATCTAATACCTTTTTGTAAGAGATTCATGCCCTAAATAATACTCTTCCAAATCCAAGAGCTAGTAGAAGAAGACGTTACTTTGAGAAAAGAGGTATGATAAAACTATTTGCTTTTGAGGATTTTAAAGAGAAGAGAGTCCTCTTTGAGTCAAGATTTGCCAAGCGAGCTTCGCTAATAGAGCCTGATTGAAAGACTTTAACTCTCGGAATCCTATGCCCCCTTTAGACTTAGCTAAACATAGGTTCTCTCATTTTCTGAAATGCATTTTCCTTTGACTATCATCATGCCCCCACCAGAAATTTGAAAAAATGGTAGTGATCTCCTTACACAAGTTATCTGGAAATTGAAAACAAGATAATGCATAAGATGGTATAGTAGATAAAACAGATTTAAGCATTACTTCTTTTCCCGCCGGACTTAAGAAACTATTTTTCCATCCTTTTATCTTAGCTTTCACTCTATCCTTAATGAAATCCATCATTCTTTTCTTGGATTTTCCCACTACCGCCGGTAAGCCTAGATAAAGTCCTAGATCATTCCTTCTTAGTTGCCCTAATTCTGCAATAATTTCATCTTTATCCATTTCAGAGGTATTCTTACTAAAGAAAATGTCAGATTTAGCAAAATTTACTTTTTGACCTGAACACTCCTCATACTTCCGAAGAATCTCAGCAATATTTACAGCATTCTGAGTGTTAGCATTAAAAAATGTAAAAGAATCATCAGCGAAAAATAAATGATTAATTGTAGGATCATTTCTGACCAAGCTTAACCCTTGTATATCCCCAGTTACTTTCGCCTGATTTAAAATTCTAGAAAGACCTTGAGCGCATATTAGAAACAAATATGGAGATAAATAATCCCCTTGGCTTAGTCCCCTAGTAGGAGTCACTTCCCCCGATACCTCTCCATTAATATTAAATCTATATATCGGGGTAGTGACACATTGCATAATCCAATTAACAAAAGTATCATGAAAATCCATTTTGATCAGTAGTTTTTGAATATAAAACCAGTCCACTTGATCATAAGCCTTGGCCATATCTAGCTTCAGAGCCATATACTTCTCCTTACCTTGTCTTTTATTCATCAGCATGTGAATAAATTCATGAGCTAGAACAACATTATCCACAATTTGTCTTTTTTCAATAAACGCAGATTGATTAGGAGAGATAATAGTAGTTAGGTAATCCTTAAGTCTGGCAGCTATAATCTTAGCAATAATTTTGTAAATCGTAGAGCATAAGCTAATGGGTTTATACTGACTAATGTCACTGGAATTTTTCACTTTCGGTATCAAAGTAATAAGAGTTTGATTCCAGGAAGGTATCAAGTAACCCGAATGAAAAAAACTTTTGACTACTTCACAAATATCACTTGATAAAATATTCCAGCACTTTTAAAAGAAAAATGGAGTCGTACCATCAACCCCACGAGCTTTTAATGGGTGCATATTAAAAACAACCTTTCTAATTTCATGATTTGTGATATCTCTAATAAGTCTATCGTTAACAGAGTTACCAACTAAGGGATGAATTAAGTTCAAAATGGGTTCAAAGCTGGAAGGTCGAGAGGTAGTGAATAGGTTCTTATAGTATCTCTCTATTTCGGTCACAATCTCTTTATGCTCGGATACCCAATGACCATCTTCTACTTGGAAACCTTTAATACTATTGCACTTACGCCTCTGGACAGTTTTCATATGAAAGAAAGAGGTATTTTTATCGCCTTCCTTAAGCCACAACGCTCTAGACTTTTGCTTCCAGTAGGCTTCTTCCTCCTTGTAAGCCTATCCTAGTTCTCTTCGAAGGAGCTTCAAATCGAAGATTCTAGGGTCGTTTCTAAGCTCCTCAATTCTATCCTTAATCTCTTGGATCTTTTTCTTAGAATCTTCCTTACCCCCCCTTGAGCCAAGCTAGTAATGCAAACCTATATTTTTTTAGTTTAAAGCTCACCTTATCTTGCTCGCAGCCTCCTAAAGTCCTATTCCAAGTTTGCGAATGTCACGAACCGAGACTAGGCCCCAAACGTAATGGGCAACCCAGACCAGGGAGGCCTGAGTTAACCCCTTAGCATACATTAACAAACACATTCAATAAATAAAGAATTTGCGGAAAAAGGACCCATTTAAGAACATCATTTAATACATATATAATAATTAACCAAGTGTTGGGAATAAAATATTTAAACAACATCTACATAGGTCTACAAAACCTCTAACATAAGAATGAAATACCAATGCCAGGACATGACCCCGACAATACCGTAACTAAAAATCAGAGTAAAATAAAGATGTAAATCGCCTTCCGAGAGAATGGAGGGCTCACCACTTGCTTATCAAATTCCCGAAGATTCTAGTGCTGCACAGAACCATGAGGGAAGGTCTCTGAACCTGCATCATGAAAAGATGCAGCATCCAAGGACGGTCAGTACGGAGAGTACTGGCATGCAACCCAGGGGAAGGGATATCACAGTTTATAAAGCAAGTCATAAAAATATAACATAGATCATAACATAGAATATGGGGCAATTTCCAAATCAACAAATAAGACATTTACTAGAATATATTACTTCTGTACTAGATGGTATCACCGATATTTATTTCACCATGGGCTATGTGGGTCCGATCACAACTCGACCGGCAGAGCCTCCAATCCAAGTTTGCCGCAAGGATCGGAGCATCATATTATAATCACCTCAGAACTGCATACAACTGAACAAGTCAAGCATACAGTAAAGAGCCCTGTTCGACTCAGAGGGAAGAGCTCCATTCGACTCATACTCGTGTTGGCAAAACACGGTTTCAGGTGTTGAGCCCCGTTCGACTCATACCTTCTTGGTTAACCATCTAATCCTCTTAAACCCATATTTTAACATTTCAAACATTTAACAAAATCATTCATTTTTGGGACTCTTAACATTCTTAAGGCACACGTAGGTTGGTATCATCATACCAAGACTTGCAAGTCGTACTTATCATGTTATACCTTCATCATTTACATATCAATAGTCCCATAGTTAAGGATCTTAAACTCATTTAACATATAAGTCCCTCAAGGTTATAATCCAATTAATTATCAAACAACCATTTCAAGAACTGAGGGAGTTAAGAAGATCCTTCTTTTTCTGTCAAGATTCAATTGCTTAGGTAATAAAATAATTTCCGTAGTAAACATTTCTTAAAGCTTCAAATCTACCCAATTTCAATAATCCATAATTAAGGTCATACTTTAAAATCATAACTTTAAAATAATAATTACATACGGATGATTTCACAGGAAAACATTTAAAAGTTTCAAGCAATCTCTTTCTTTCAAAACCCTTCAACCGTTTTTATACAATACTAGGGTTCGTAGTAAGTAGGAGGAAACACAATCCTTACGAGTATAGTTGAAAAAGGATCGTTCAACATACCTTTTGATAGAGAAAGCTTACGAAACGCTTGAGTTTTGCTTTAGAACCTTGAACCCTAGGTACCTTTTGCTTCAAGAACTTTGAGGAGAGAAATAACGCTCTTTCTTGATTTTTGATCGTGCCTTGGGAGGTTTAGGAATATTTAGAATGAGTAGAGGATGAATCTTGGATGAGAAAAGGACCAAAACACCCTCAAATAGCTTAAAAGAGGCAATTTTCATAACAATACCCTAGGGGTCCTATTTATAAGCAATTCCAATTAAAATCCGGATTGGTTTAGGAAGGAAAATGCGTCAGAAAACGGTCGCCAAAATGGTCCGTTTTGGCTACAAACGGACCATTTTCGAAGGCATTTTAACTTATGGAAATTTTGAGTTTCTGTCTCCAGAAATGGTTTCCCAGAAAACGGACTGTTTTCTCTTCCATTTTAACTCCCAAAATTCGACGGTCTTCTGGACAGACAGATGTCTTCTTGGTAAACTGAACATAACCTTTTACTCTGGACTTGGATTAATGCGTGGTTGGTGGCATTGGAAACACGACTCGAAGACCTTTAATTTGGTGGGTTATAGGCCACCTAACTCTTTATATTCTAGGAGTTATGGTCGTTTGAAGTTGACCCTAGTTAGAAGGTTATACGAAAATTCAGCCGGTAGAGAAGTTTCCAACTTAACTTGTGCTAGGGGTTCGTTAAAACCTTAATCCACATCCAAAGCTCCTCCCACACATAGTGCTTGACCATAACACATAGCTACAATGAAATCTTCCGAGTTCAGGTCTAATTACACGCGAAAAATGATTGGAATCTTAGCTCGAAAGTTTGGGGTGTTATAGTCATATTCACTTCTTCCTTCTCGCTCCATCTTTTATCAAAATAAAATCGTTTTTTCTTTTTAATAGGGCTAGGTTCAAAATTTAGAAGCAAAGCAGAATGGTCAGAGGCTTCAAATTCTAGGTGAATGACATTAGCTTGGTTAAATTCGAGTCTCCATCCCGGGGAACGTATAACTCTATCTAGTCTTTCTTGAATTATACCATCATTTTCTTTAAAGCACCACCAAGTCCACGGTTTACCATTAAAGCCTAAATCTATAGCTCCGACCTCCCATAAGAAATTAGTAAAATCTCTAAAGGAATAATTCTCTCTAATTTTACCTCCTGATTTTTTAGAATTATCCCTTATATCGTTAAAATCACCAGCCACAACCCACAGAGAACCCCAACTATTTGATTTCACGATAAGTTCTTGCAATTGATTTCTACGAGTACTTTTATCGGTACTTAGATAAACAAACACATATCAACATTTGCAATCAGTTACTATATCATGTATATAAGTCTCAATATAAAAGGATGTTGAATGATGTTGACATACCTGAATATCGTCGTTCCAGAATAAACAGAGTCCTCCCGCTAACCCCATCGGATCCACAACGATTATATGAGTCATACTTAGTTGTCTCTGGACTCTCCGCAACATTCTATCTTGATTCTTTATTTCACTTAAAATATCATGCTCGGGGTGTGAAGACATAATGTCTCCTTCAAAAAGGAAACTGTCAAGGAAACCCCAGGCCTCGACAATTCCACACCATAGCCTTCATCGAGAAGAAGGGAGCCATTTAGGGCTGGCCTCCCATTCCACCACTTTTTTCATCTTTTTTGCGTTTATAGCAGCCGTTAAACTATTTCCTCCTTTCCGTTTATTTCCCATATTTTAATTATACTGATCAGTGACTACAATGTCAGTCAAATTATCATGTGAAATCACTTTTTCCTTATATTTCTTGCCAACAGTAGCTTCATCTCTAGCTGATCTTTTCCATTTCATTTTCTTTCCAGTAACCTTCACATTTTTATCCCTTTGAGCATCATAAGTATCATGTTCACCATTATTTTCCTCAACTGGTACATTAACTAGAGTTGGAATGACATTAGGACTATTTTCCTTGATCGAACATACCTGCGTAGTTGGTGTTTCCTTCTTGGATATTTAACGTTGATTCTCCTCTGTCTTGCCCAAATGGATTGGCGCGATTTTTCCTTCCGCAACTCTTTGGAAATATTGCTCGAATGATCCTTCGTCAATGGTGTCCCCGAAACCCATCTTTGATAGTATGTACAGTTCTTTTTCTACCCTTCCGCAAATTGTATCACCAAAGATCAGTTCTTCTTCCTCACTGCCTTGTTGCCTTTTTCCCGTCACCTCATCTGATTGTATTGGTAAGTCGACTGCCATAGTATCATCAGCTTGCTTTGGCTTTGCATCTTCATCGATCCTTTCTATCATTTTCTCGCCACTGATCAGCCGGGATTATTATAACCGATTTACTTTTTGGCTCTTGGACCGCCAGATTGTGCACCGCATTGATCTTCATTGTGGGTTGCGTCTCAGATGAACCTGTCCCCTCGACTAGTTGTCATATCATTTGGTTGTTCCCGTCCTCCCTATTTCCTCTAGGAATGAAAAATTGCGCTGCCCACTTCCATCCACAGCTTCATTTTGCCCGTTCCATCTTGTATGTTCGCTGAAATTTAGGTGATTTTCAGCCCTTATCCATGTCCCAAATTGATTGCTTTTTAGATTTCCATGACGCACATCTTCCTCCCTCCTAAGACAGTTTTTTTCATTGTGTCCTAAAACCCCTCAATAATAGCAAGCATACGGCAGATTTTCGTACCTGAATTCCACCCATTTGGTTTCATGTCCCAGATTAATCTTTTTTCCCCTCGGCAGTACATTGTTTATATTCATCATTGCTTTGATGCGTAGGTGTCGACCCTCCCTGTTCCCATTTTCAGGGATAACTATATCCGTTGTTCCTCCCAACGAATGTCCAATATTTCGTCCCACTTCCCGGAAAATCCAATGTAAAGGAATGCTCCACACCTGAACCCATAGTTCACACACATTGAAGGCTGGTGAATCGCTCTTTAATCCCGGTTCCCAGAATGGACATTCAAAAGGTATTTATCGACAACCATGGAGTGTCGAACAACACTTTGTTCATACTGTCTCTGTTCTTAAAGATGAACTGGAAGAAATTCTTCTCTATTTTGATGATCTTCATTCCAACAGGATATCCCCACACTCTTGGCATTGTGTTCTTCAACCATTGAAAATTAACTTCTTTGTCTGCGATTATTTTGCCAAGAACGCTTACTTCACAGTCTTGTAAACTCTTTTTAATATCTGGATGGCCGAGCTCTATCGTATCTTTTCCTTCTTCGGTTAAAATAAAGTTTTGTAGACGGACTGTAATTTCCTCCTCCATAGTTGATAGTAGTTGTCGCAACCTCTGAGAGTTTGCTCGACTTAGATGATTTTTCACAAAAGAATGAAGAGAGGCAGTAGTTTTTTGGAAAAGAAAATTCGCAGCCTCTTTGCTATGCTTAATTTAAACAGCAAGTTCTCTGATTTTGAAATTTTTTTGGATTCAGGAGGAGTTTTTAGTGGTGTAGGAAAGGCTAGAATTAGTTGTACGTGAGTAGAGATTTAAGGAATGTGGAAGTTATCTTCAAGAAATTAAATCCCCACTAGGAGGAAAATACTCTCACGTAGAGAGAATTAGGAGTGCTGACAAATTATTACTTCATAACCTCACTTGATAGATGATCAACTAAGTGTATTCATCCTATTGAAGTGATCAATTGACTAATTTGATGTGAACTACTTCATTTAACCATATTTATTGACTCTAATAAGGATCCTTAATGAATTAGATTCACATTAGAATGTTTTTTCAAAAACGATAGTGAATTTGTTGCAACAGATGTCAAAATGTGTTGCAACAGATGTGAAATCTATTGGGAATAATCAAACAGATTCTACATTGATTGCAATAAATGTCAAAATCTATTGCAATAGATGTGTAAATCTGTTGGAAATAATCAAACTGGTTCTATATCTGTTGCAATAAATATCAAAATATGTTGCAACAAATGCGAAATCTGTTGAGAATAATCTAACAGATTCTACATCTGTTGCAAGCCTTGATGGATAATTATTGAAAATAATCAAATACTTATGTTAAAAATTGCTTCATTTAACCATATGTAGTGATCAATAATATTATTTAATTATATTTAGTGATCAATTAATAACTCCAATTACATTCTTAATGAATTAGATAGTAATTTTATCATGATAGATGATCAACTAAGTGTAGTCATTCTATATGGAGTGATCAATTGAGTGATTTGATGTAAACTACTTCATTAATCATATGTAGTGATTAACAATGTTATTTAACTATGTTTAGTGATCAAATAATAACTCCAATTGCATTCTTAATGAATTAAATAGTAATTTTATCATGATAAATGATCAACAAAGTGTAGTCATTCTATATGGAGTGATCAATTGAGTGATTTGATCTAAACTACTTCATTAACCATATGTAGTGATTAACAATGTTATTTAACTATATTTAGTAATTAATTAATAACTTTAATTACTTTTAATAAATTAAATAGTAATTTCATCATGATAGATGATCAACTATGTGTAGTCATCCTATATGAAGTGATCAATTAAGTGATTTGATGTGAATTACTTTATTAATCATATGTAGTGATGAACAATATTATTTAACTATGTTTACTGATCAATTAATAACTTCAATTACATTCTTAATAAATGTCACGACCCGAGACTAAGCCCCGAACGTAACAGGCAATCCAGACCAAGGAGGCCTGAGTTAACCCCTTAGCATACATTAACAAGCACATTCAACAAATAAAGAATTTGCGAAAAAAGGACCTATTTAAGAACATCATTTGAAATATAGTTAAGAATTAACCAAGTGTTGGGAATAAAACGTTTAAACAACATCTACATAGGTCCACGAAGCGTCTAATATAAGAATGAAATACCAATGCCAGGACATGACCCCGACAATACCATAACTAAAAATCAGAGTAAAATAAAGATGCAATCGCCTTTAGAAAGAATGGAGGGCTCACCACTTGCTTATCAAAATTCCGAAGACCCTAGTCCTGCACAGAACCACGAGAAAAGGTCTTTGAACCTGCATCATGAAAAGATGCAGCATCCGAGGATGGTCAGTACGGCGGGTACTGGCATGCAACCCAGGGGAAGGGATATCACAGTTTATAAAGCAAGTCATAAAAATATAATACATATCATAAACATAAAAGATGGGGCAGTTTCCAAATCACCAATATGACATTTACATGAATACATTACTTCTGGACTAGATGGTATCACCGATATTTATTTTACCACGGGCTATGTGGGTCCGATCACAACTCGATCGGCAGAGCCTCCAATCCAAGTTTGCCGCAAGGATTCAGAGCATCATAATATAATCACCTCATAACTGCATACAGCTGACAAGTCAAGCATACAGTAAAGAGCCTCGTTCGACTCAGAAGAAAGAGCCCCGTTCGACTCATACCCGTGTCGACAAAATACGGTTTCAGGTGTTGAGCCACGTTCGACTCGCACCTTCTCGGTTAACCATCTAATCCTCTTAAGCCCATATTTTAACATTTCAAACATAAACAAAATCAGTCATTTTGGGACTCTTAACATTCTTAAGGCACACGTGGGTTGGTATCGTCATACCAAGACTTGCAAGTCGCACTTATCATCTTATGCCTTCATCATTTACACATCAATAGTCCCGTATTTAAGGATCTTAAACTCGTTTAACACATAGGTCCTTCAAAGTTAAAATCTTACTAATTATCAAGTAATTATTTCAAAGACCGAGGGATTTAAGAAGATCCTTTTTCCTTCCTTCAAAAACCCATATTTAGATAATACAATCAACTTTCGAAGGAAACATACAAAGAGCTTCAAAATCTGCCCCAATTTCAATAATCCATAAAGAAGGTTATGCTTCAAACCATAGCTTTAAAATAACAATTAGATACGGATAATTTCATAGAAAAACATTTAGAAGTTTCAAGCAAACTCTTCCTTTCGAAACCCTTCAACCATTTTTATACAATACCAACATAGATGTCGTAGTATGTAGTAGAAAACACAATCCTTATGAGTATACTTGAAAGGGGATCGTTCAACATACTTTTGATGGAGAAAGCTTACGAAGCGCTTGAGTTTTTCTTTAGAACCTTGAACCCTAGGCACCTTTTGCTTCAAGAACTTTGAGGAGAGAAGTAACGCTCTTTCTTGATTTTTGTTCGGGCCTTAGGAGGTTTAGGAATATTTAGAATGAGTGGGGGATGAATCTTGGATGAGAAAAGGACCATAATACCCTCAAATAACTTAAGAAGAGGCAATTCCCGTAGTAATACCCTAGGGGTCCTATTTATAGGCAATTCCAATTAAAATCCGGATTGATTTAGGAAGGAAAACGCGTCAGAAAATGGTCGCCAAAATGGTCCTTTTTGGCTACAAACGGACCATTTTCGAAGGCGTTTTATCTTAAGGAAATTTTGAGTTTCTGCCTCCAGAAACGGTTGGGAAAAACGGTCCGTTTTCCCAGAAAATGGACCGTTTTCTCTTCCGTTTTAACTCCCAAAATTCAACGGTCTTCTGGACAGACAGATGTCTTCTCGGTAAACTAATTATAACTTTTACTTCAGACTCGGATTAATGCATTGTTGGTGGCATTGGAAAGAAGACTCGAAGACCTTTAATTTGGTGGGTCATGGGCCACCTAACTCTTTATATTCTAGGAGTAATGATCGTTTGAAGATGACCCAAGTTAGAAAGTTAAACGAAAACTTAGTCGGTAGAGAAGCTTTTAACTTAACTTGTGCTAGAGGTTCCTTAAGACCTTGATTCACGCCCAACACTCTTTCCACACATAGTGTTTGACCATAACACCTAGTTATAAGGGAATCTTTCCGGGTGCATGTCTAATTACACGCGAAAAATTATTGGAATCCTAGCTCAAAAGTTTGGGGTGTTATAATAAATTAGAGAGTAATTTTATCATGATAGATGATTAACTAAGTATAGTCATTCTATATATATAGGGTGATCAATTGACTAATTTGATGTGAACTATTTTATTTAATTATATTTAGTGATGAACAATGTTAATAGATTCACATTAGAATATTCTTTTAAAAGAGATGGTGAATATGTTGGAACAGATTTCACAAGCTGTTGCAATATTTTCACCATCTGTTGCAACAGATGTGATATTTGTTATAACATATTCACCATCTGTTTGATTATTTTCAACAATGCAACAGATGTCAGTATCTATTACAACTGATTCAGAATCTGTTTGATTATTTTCAACAGATTTGAAATGTTTGAAATTAATGAACAACAAATATATAATTTCAATATATTTTAATATATGTGAAATTACTGATACTAATGAATATAAAATATATAAAAAAAATTATCATACATCATAATTAACTAAAAACATAAAAATATAAATTTAAATAAAATTATTTATCCTACCACAAGCACAAATTATAATCCAACACAATTCAAGACTCCAACACCTTATGCACTACCCTAGCAGCCCATACCCATTGCATCCTTTTTCATAGAGTTATCATTCATTAGAGTATCTAGAGTTGTCACACAAGTGTCGTTTAGCAAATGCTTCATAAAAATAAGTGAGTACAATGTACACATTGCACCAGTATTATTGCATGGAAGATTTCCTTTATTACCTGTAAAACTCCATTCTTTATTGAGTATTTTTTCAGGCAAATGATCAAACATGCCACTTTGCTTTACTATCTTGGAAAACAACTCTAAGACACCCTCCACGTGGCAGAAGAAGACCTCATCTGTGTAGATTGGAAGATTTCCATTATAGATATTTATTGCTCCCTATTTAGTATCTCAAGAGTCACAAAATGCTTAACATTCAAGTTCAACTATGTTGAAATCCTATTCGCACCAAACTACTGTCAGCTACCTGAGTTGGGTTTTTTACCTCTACAATAATCAATTATATCATCATTCCACATTAATTCAGCAATAAATTCTTCAACGATATAGCACCGAGAGTTAAAGCCTTTTCAAACAACTCTTTGTACCTTTTGCTAAAATTATTGTAGAAGTTAAGGTCTAAGATCTATCAGTAAAATTATAATGCTCAGGAAAATGGATATGCCTGTGACGCATAAACAATAGAACTTCATCAACATACTGAAATAAAAAATTTAAAATAGTTAGTCACTTTTGCATAAGTTGCAACATATTTTACATTTATTACAATAGATGTTGTCATAGATGTGAAATCTGTTGCAACTTATATCAACATATTTCAATTTACTAACACAGATGTTAAATTTATTCACATAAATTATAACAGATTAAATATTTATTGGAAAAGATATAACATAAGTAATAACAGATAATTTTATTCAAGTATTGTTGAAACTTAAAAAGTTCTTACATTGTCCAGCCACCACTGATACATGCTTGACATAATTCTAAAATCATATGCCTCAAATTCATGCATTGAGTGATTTTTTTACTCCTTTTGAGCTTGAGGATTCTTCCAAGTACCTTCTTCTTTTGGACATTTACAAACTTCCCTAGTCTACCTTCTCAAGTCTGCTGGCCAAACATTATAAGGAAGTGGAGTTGCACCTTTTCTTACTTTAATATTTGACATTGTCTTTGAAATTGCTCTCTTCCTCTTCCTAATCTCGATTGGAGTATAAGGCTCCATAAGCCTCTTTGATGAATTGACACCTCTCTTAGATGTCAAATTCTTGATAGCTTCAGCCAATGCATTAAGACTCTTAATCAATCCAACATGTTTTTCTTTGCAATTTTTGCATTGACAAGCAGAACAACAGCTAGAGGTGACAGCACCAATAGATAATTGTATTACCAACTTGTACGAAATATTTGTTACATGCCCACTGAATAGTGTGAAGCCACCATATCCACCACCACCATCACTATTGTGATCATCATTATGATCAACTCTTTTTTCAAAAGTTGTAAGATGAACATTAAGTTCATCACCAACATCAACACCAGTATTAGCAGCACCAACAAAATCACCAACAGAATCGCCAATAGCACCAATAGCCTCCTGACGGTAACACTAAGAACAAGCTCACCAGTCTCGGATGCTTCCCTTTTAATGGTTATTGTTTTAATCAATTCTTATTTATCCTATTAATTATCTTCAGATCAGGTAAAGTTTTTACAGACCCTAAAATCAAAAGGAATGACATCTCTAACTCTTTCTCTATAAGGACAAGTCATGGATGCACAAACTATAATCAACAATAAATATATTAAAATAGTATTTAAATCAAAAAAATCAAAAAAATGAATAATTTGTTATAACATATGTGAAATTTAGTGCAACAGATTACACATTTATTGTACATCTATTTTAATTAATGTGTAATCTAGTAAGAAAAATTAAGCAGATGTATAATCTGTTGCAATATATGTGAAATTTGTTGTAATAGATTTATAATTTGTTGCAACAGATTACACATCTGTTGCACATCTATTCTAACTGATGTGTAATCTATTAAGAAAAATCAAACAGATGTATAACTTGTTACAACAAATTACATATTTGTTATAACATATGTGAAATCAGTTGCAATAAATGTGAATTTATTAAGTAAAGTTATTCTATATAAAAGCAGACTTACTGCTTTCTCAGAGGGCTAAGAAGATCAACAACATTCACTTTCTTGTTGTTCTTGGCAGACAATCAACTAAAGATCCTTGGATAAGAAATCTCTTCTGAATAATTCTTGACTTGCTCTCGGAGGTGAGGAATGACTTCAAATATCCAGGCTTAAAAAATAATGCTAACAAAAATTAGAATAATTATTTAACAAAAAAAATAAAACATTGAAGAAGAAAATAAGAAGTTTACCATGAAAGTCTAAATAAAGTAATATAAGTTAATTGTCTTCGATGATAACTCTGTCAAAAAATACAGTCAACATGTAACTTTTTGAACTCCATGGGTAATTGTTGAATGCCTCACAATTCTAAGAGAGCTTTATCAATCAGCTAGTATAACTTGATTAGTATTTTTGACCCAAAGAATGGTATGCACAAATCAAACTAAGCACAATGACTCTTTGTGCTTCTTTGAGAGGCTTTTAGACTTCAAATCTTGTAATAAATTTTTGCTTTTGTAGCTCTTTTCAATAATGGACACCAAGTCTTCATCATCAACTATTTTATTTTTGCCTTTCTTAATTTTTTTGACTGTTTTGGCTGTCTTTGGCGTGTGGTCTATTTATAGTAGGAAGAGGCCGAGAAGGAATATGACATCTTAGTCTAATAATTATGGTAAACTCCTTTATGCCAAAATAAACTGGCATACCATAAAAGTTTATTCATATCTCATTCTTCTTTTCCTTATCCTCATATATAATTCTACATTTAAGAAAATCATAGATCATGGTCGTTTAAAAATATGCATTATTTTCTCTGGAAAATCAATAAATGACCCAAAATAGCTAGCCCTAAAGAAAGCCTCCAATTTTTATTCCTTAAATATCGCCTTAAATTTATAAAAATAAAAAAAAAGTCTCATGCCTGACTTGACCATAACATCATCAGTCAAATTTATGATATTATCAATCAGTATTTTCATCGAAAACTTGGTGATGTTGAAAGTTTTAAAAAAAATCAAAGATTGAAGGGTTGTTAGGAGCAGAAGATATGATAGCATTGTGATCATGTAGACTTCTTGATCTAAATTCACGATCGATTATTGACCTTTGAATAAAAATAGTAGCATTTTCTTCATTATCTTCTTTATTTTCTTCATTATATGCTTCATTGTTATCTTCATTATCATCTCTTTCCTCTTCTTTATTATTTTCCTCTCCAACATTTTCTTTTTTCTCTTTCCTTTCCTTTATTTCCTTCCCCTCCTATATATATATCTTCTTCCTCTCTTTCCTTTTCATCTTCTTTCTCTCTTTCCCCATCATCTTCTTTTTGTATCATCCTCTTCATCTCCTTCTAAATCTATATCTCCATACCTTTTATTTTCTACATCCCCTTCTCATTTTTCTCTGTTTCATCTCCTTCTTTTTCTTACTGTACATCTCTAGGCTCTTCACTTTTTTCTCCTCCAACATTTACTTTATCATTTCCCTCTTTTTCTTGTCCTTTCTCTTTTTTTATATTTATATCTGGTAACAAGTCTTCTGATTAATATATATGTTGTTCTTGTTTATCAAGATATTCTAATGATGATTGTAGTTTAGGTTTGTTGCTTTTTCTATTTGAAGTTAATTGTTTTTCTTATTTTTTAGGTGGAGCCATTATATTTACAAATAGCAGATAAAAAATTAATTTTAATTGATTTATCCATCATTCAGAAAAGAAAAGTAGTTGATTAGACAAATACAAAAAAAGTATAATATTTCAACAACTGATTAAGCTGCTGCAACAGGTTACTGAGTTGTTGCAATAAATTGACAATCTGTTGCAACCGATTCCTCATTCGTTGTGAAAAATAATACAGTTTTAGTACTATTTTATTTTTTCTCAACAGATGACTGATCTGTTGCAACAGATTACTCATCTGTCAGAAAAATTAAAACAGTAAAATAACTATATTATTTGTCCTAACATATGAATAATCTGTTGTAACAGATTACTCATTTGTTGGGATATTTGAAATAGTTATCATATTATTTTATTTTTTTCTCAATAGGTGACTAATTTATTGCATCAGATGAGTCATCTATTGGAAAAAAATAAAACAGTTGCAAGACTCTTTTTCTATACTATAGAGAACAACAATAACAACAATAAAATATTTATATATTTCACTACACCTTTGAACTTATTTAACAACACAAGATACAATAAACGAGAAGAAAGGAATACTAAAAGCTATGCTACAATCTCAATAACTGTTAGATTTTGTTCAACAAGTCATTCAACTGATGCAATAGATTCCTCGGTAAGAATTAAAATGTTACTACTTTCATAATAGTGTTCAAGAAAAACAAATCCTAACTTTGATGAGAAGACTTAGTTCTTCTTCTCCTTTACTAACCAAAAGTATTATTTTCAAAATCTTATTTTTCAGATGCAAGACCCTCCTTCAATTTGTTGCAACAGATTCCAACAACAACAATAAAAATTTCACTTCCATCTAGAACAACAGTAAGAATTTAAATCTCAACAATTGTTTGCTTACATGTCAACTAATTTATTGCAACAGATTTCTTAGAAAAAATCAAAATTTCACTACTTTTACAATAATGTTCAAGAACAAGAACAACAACAATAATAAAAATTTATATTTCACTGAAAATACATACACTTTTTATAAATATAAATGTTAACAAATATCACAAATCAGAATTTCTTTTTTAAGCATGAAACAACAAAATCATTAATCTTATTTGAATAGAACACTCAGTTCTTCTTCTTTTTTAACCAACACCCTAACTTTTTAAAAATTCTAGTTTTTTAAATCAAATAAAAGAGAAAACTCTACCTGAGAAGAGAGAGAAAAATCAGAGATCGCCGTTGATATCAAGATCGTCGAAAGTTCTATTTGCCTGAATAAAAATAGAAGAAGAGAAGAAGAGAGCAGTGAGTAATCAGAGATCGTTCTTCTTGAGAGCTTTGAGAGAAATTTGGAAAGTTTTTTAAAAAAAAATGAAAGAGATCGATCAGTTAAGAAAATTTGAATTCGGTCTTTTTGTATTTTGAAAAAGATTAATAAGTTTTAAAAATGTTATTTTCGTCTACAATTAACTTAATTAAGTTTTTAAGTGAACTTTGATTTTGGCTGGTCAAAGTTGTCACTAAAATTAATTTCAACACTTACATTCTACCTTTCACTCATTTTTTTTCATCTATCATGTTATCTTGAGGCAGAATTTTTTGTTGAAAGCCTTGTTAATCACCTTGAGTTGCACTGACTGGCAGCCCTTCAAGAATCTGCTAATTGAATTTTTTTTACTGTGAAGAAATAAAAGGAACAAGATCTGATAGAAAAACTTGAAAGATCACGGCTGAAGGATGAAAAGGCAATGCTAGAAAGTGATACATTGCATGAAGAAATTGAGGAACTCAAACGTGGTTTGCTTTGAAAGAGGGTCTGGTTAGTGATTCAGAAACTATTTTGCAATTAGGGCTGCCAGGTGATACAAGTCAAAAGTTGATAACACCTCAAGTGGAAAATGATGCTCCCAAAGTAGAAAACAATGCTGAAAATCCAATGCTAATAGAGTAGTTTTATATTACTCTATCGCAATTTAAAATTAACTCTTTAGTTTTTATATGACATTAATATTTGCTTATTAGCTTGGATTAAGCTAAGTTTTATCAAGTCAATGTATAACTTAAACTTATTGCAAAAGTTGGTAATCTTCTTGTTTTTATCAAGAAGAGTTGAAAAGACAAAAAAATGATAACAATGGAGACTGAAAATCATGTAGCTAATAATTGTAAGAGTTCAGCCCTATTCATTTTCATTTTCCATTGTAAAATATACTGGTGGAAAATGGATAGAGTTGAACACATACAAGTTATCAACGACATGATTTTCAGTCTTCATTGATATCATTTTTTAAGTCTTTTCAACTCTTCTTGATAAAAACAAGAAGATTACCAACTTTTGCAACAAGTTCATGCCATGCATTGACTTGATAAAACTTAGTTTAATCCAAGATATTAAGCAAACATTGATGTTATATAAAAATTAAAGAGTTATTTTAAATTGCGATAGAATAATATTAAACTATTCTATTCGCATTGAATTTCCAACATCATTTTCCACTTTGAGACCATCACTTTTCACTTGGGGTTTCATCAGCTTCTGAGTTGTATCACTTGGCAGCCCTAAAGGCAAGCAAGTTTCTAGATCACCAACTGAATCCTCTTTCAAAGCCAAACCACGTTTGACTTCCTTAATTTCTTCACGCAATATTTCATTTTCTAGCATAGCCTTTTCCTCTTTTCAGCCGCGATCTTTCAAGTTTTCTCATCAAATTTTAATCCTTTCGTTTCTTCACAACCAAAAAAAACTTCAATTAGAAGATGGTCGAAGGGCTGCCAGTCAGTGCAGCTTATGCGGATTAACAAGTCTTTCAACAAAATTTTTTGCATCAAGAGAACACTTTAGATCAGTAACTTTTGCTTGTATGACTGAATCATGCGCAGGAAAATCAATTTCAGATGTCTCAGTAATTGGGTTGTAAAGTATGGATTGTAGAGAACAGTCTTGAGATAAAATCAAGCCATAATTTTGAAACACACTTGAATTACAACAATGATTTCACTGACAGATTCGAGAGTATCTCCACGATGATTTCTTGTGGAAGGAAGGGATAACTGAGGTTGAATCTTGTGTTGAAGTGGATGAAAATTGGACATGGCTTTTGGATTTTTGTTTTTTCCACTTTGAAGATCTAGTTTACACCATGGTAGCTTTGTAGACGGCACAGCCCAAATGATGGAATGATCATTAGGGTTAAGTTCATTAGGGTTTTATAATTGAAATAATTACTGGAATGGACACTTTTTGAGAGTTATTAGCCACAATGCTCCCTTATCTATATGAGTAGGTTCATTTTTATCTTTTAAATATAATTCTAAGCATATTTAGTCCCTAGTTGAGCACCTTTGATCAAACTAATAAAATGAACCTAAAACCAATAGTGACTACAAAAAAACACGACAAAACTAACCGATTCAATCAATTTGATCCACAATAATGAACTAAAGATGCTAGGGATGATATTTGAAAAGGTCAAGTAGATTAATGGGACAATTTTTTGCTAAAATCTCTACTATTTGAGCTAGCAGCCAAAGTTTAATCACTAAAAAATGTATAATTAAAAAGTAGTCAATTCTTAATGTAAAACTTAAAAGTAATATTGCTGGCACAAAGATTTTCTTATTTCTCTATAAAAGTTTATATCATGTTTAAATCTGATAAGGTAAATTATTGTACAAGTAGAGAAATCACATACCCTGATATAGAAAATTATTAAAACATAATGGAGGGAGTATATTATTAAAGAAAACTAAATATTTTAATAATGATTTTTATTGAAAGGATTAAGTTATGATCCATTGTTTAGTCTTGACCCAAGCAAAAAAATGAATGGGCTATTACCCAAGATTTTGATATGGGAAGTTGATATTCAATTATTGTTATTTAATATTTCATTGTCGATAATATCTGCATTAAAAAATTAAGGGTGTAAAGTGAAATTTACTCCTCCTAATTAATTGATATGCAGAACCATTCATAGAATTTTCACATGACCATTTCTTTTAGTTTCTTACACCCAACTTTAAGGTGTAGTTTTTTGGTCGAGAACAAACAATGATTTAAGTGTGGGGTGTTGATGATAGTTTAGAAATATTTATTTTTAGCTACACTTCACCTTTTATTTGCTACACTTAAAGATGATGCTATGGATAGAGACTGCTAATGGAAGATATACAAACAAATCTGCCTGGCATAGTATTAGGCAGAAATAAAATCAAAGACATCAAAACTTCAACAAAATACAGCAACAACACCATACCTTTCAAATTCTCATTCTTAGTTTGATGGCTATAAAAAGGCAAAATACCTTTTAAAGATGTAGTTTCAGAATTTAACACCAATAACCACTCTAACAATGTTAATTACTATTGTTGCAAGAATCCGACAGATGATACTATCAGGCATGCTTTCATTGACGGTGAGGTGACAAGACAACTTTGAAAGCATTTTGGAGGTCCTCTGGGATTTATACACCAGAACTCGCCCATTAGAAGGGTGCTCAATACATGGTGGGAGATGAAGATTCAGAATAACATTCACAAGTTTGTTCTTTAAGTCACGCCAATCATCATATGTTGGGAAGTTTGGAAGTCCTCGACTTCATGCAAATATGGAGAGACAAAACGATTCAACAAGCACAAAATGGACCTTCAAATATTGTGGAATATCAGAACCACTTTGGCTACTGCTTTTCCTAAAATCAGTTTTGAAGGAAGCTGGGAAAACATTTGCTGGACAATTGAGAAGATGAAGCCTGTTGTAGTGTGAAGAGCTAGTATCGGAGGTATAATCAGGAATCACAATGGTGATATGATTATGGTATTTTCCATGGCAACTCATTGTACCAGTAATAACCAAGCAGAAGCAGTCGCGGCCAATTACAATCTCAAATGGTGCATACAGAATGGTTATATCAAGCTTCACATGGTAGATAAGTTTGAGTATATTGAAGTTCCTCCAACACAAACAATAATTTTGGATATATAGTATTCGGTACAAACAATACGTAGAGAATTCTTCCAGTACTCTCGCAAGTGCTTCTAGCACTTCTCTAGCTTTTATCTTATCTATCCCTTTCCAACCAAGCAAAAAATATTTAGATTGCAAAAGGTTAAAATTTCAAACTTACCGAAGCACATGCAATTAATTATGAGGACCAACATTACCGGCGACTAACAATTCTGTGAAACAAGATTCAACCATTAATTCACCAAAGAAGTACAAGAAAGAAAAAGATTGTCAGAAAGAGAAAATCAACAGTGTGATGCGTCATACTAGTAATAAGTTAAAGTTTTTTCTAGGTTGCAGCTTTGTTTCCTAAATCGTGTGTTCTCGTTAAAATTATACCTTTTAAGATTCTGTTCAAGACAACAGTTTACATCCTCTAGCTAGAACTTTGAAAAAAATATACTACAACCTAGTAATAACTTTTGTTAAATGTAAATGGTGACAGAATAAAAAGGAGGAATGCTTATAAGGCCACGCATAGTACAAACACACTGAAAATAACAACTATTTTATATTCATCATGTAACTCGTCATGTCGAAAATCATATCTAAATAGGTATAGCAAATCAGCAACAATGTAATTCTGACAATATCTTTAACTTTCCAATTGAAGAGTTCCAAATACATAAATGAACTCCAGGCTCAGTAATCCTAAATCCTAAAGAATTTAACAACAAAAGGAGTAATGCAGACATACGCCCGTATTATGCGTCTAAAACGTTTTAAATCCATTACAGCCAAATGATATATTTTTGCTTCTATAGCAAAATTTTGTTATAGAGAACATATACATAACATAATATGAAAATTGACTCCAACAAACTGTTGGGTATTTATCCTAATTTTTTAACCATAATTGGTTATTCCTTTTTGTAAAAGGAAAGCACAAATCTGCCATAATTGACTAGTCCTTTTTCTTGTAGAAAAAGGTTTATGACTCTATAAATAGGCGCTCATTCTTCCTAACTTGGTAGCATCCACAGTGTAGTCTTAAGGGCTTTGAGAGTTTTGTATAAAGGGAGAATTTGTGAGTCACGAGTGTTACAGTGTCACTTGTGTGAACCTTCTTTGTATTCAGAGTGAATTTTGTGAGGTTGTTTCTTTCGATATGTTGTACTCTCTTTTATATAGTGGATTGATCATCTCCTTTTGTGGATGTAGGTCGATTGATCGAATCACGTTAAATTATTGTGTCTCTTTTGGTATATTTCTCGTTTGTCTTCTTACTTGGCGTCTTTCGAGGTTTGCTTTGTTAGCTTCCGCATGACACCTGAGTATTTTGATCTCAACAAGTGGTATCAGAGCCTTGGTTAGGTATCAAGGATTTTTTATGGAGGCGAATATGAGCAAGATGGTATGTTTAAACGGGAGTAATTATAATATATGGAAAAGCAAGATGAAAGATCTACTCTTTATGAAGAAGATGCATTTTCCCATTTTCGCTGCTCATAAACCCGAGTCTATGACTGATGAGAATTGAGAATTTGAGCACCAACAAGTATGTGGATATATTAGACAATGGGTTGAAGACAATGTTCGCAATCACATTGTGAATGAGACACATGCTAGAACATTGTGGGAAAAGTTGGAGACACTTTATGCTTCAAGAACTGGCAATAACAAGTTATTCCTACTAAAGCAATTGATGACCTTTAAATACAAGGAGGGAAGTCCTATACTTGGTCATATAAATGATTTTCAAGGTTTTCTTGATCAGCTGTCTGGAATGAGTGTCAATTTTTACGATGAGATACAAGGACTTTGGCTTCTTAATACTCTACCAGATTCTTGGGAAACTCTTCGTATTTCTTTAACAAATTCAGCTCCTGGTGGCAAGGTGACTATGGAATATTCCAAGAGTGGTATGTTGAATGAAGAAGTAAGGAGAAAATATCAAGGCTCATCCTCACATTTAGATGTTCTGTTTACAGAAGATCGGGGGAGAGATAAAATAAGAAATTTGAGAAATAAAGGTAAAAGTATAAGCAAGTCAAGGTCATGGTATCAGAATCATTCATGTTATCATTGTGGTGAGAAAGGATATATTAAGAGGTTCTGCAACAAGCTGAAGCAAGAAATTAGAGAAGGAAAGAAAGAATAAAATAGCGGAAACAATGTTGTAGCTGTTATCCGAGAAGACCTTCTCTTTGCTTCTGATAAAAATGTCATCAATTTTGTATCTCAGGATACAATTTGGATAGTAGATTCTGGAGCTACATCTCATGTCACACCAAGGAAAGACTTCTTTTCATCTTATACTTATGTTAGCTGTGGAGTGTTAAAGATGGGCAATGCTGGTGAAGTTAAGGTGTTTGGTGTTGGCACAGTTTGTTTGAAGACTAATATTGGTACAACGTTAGTCTTTCAAAATGTGAAGCATGCTCCAGATATTTCTTTGAATTTGATCTCTGTAGGACAACTGGATGATGATGGCTACCATAATGACTTGTTTAATGGTCAGTGGAAGCTCACCAAAGGATCATTAATTGTAGCTCGAGGAAGAAAGGATTCTAATTTATATGTGACACAAGGTTCTATACTTAGTGACTCTGTAAATCTAGTAGAAAGTGACACTTCATCAGAATTATGGCACAAGAGGTTAAGTCATATGAGCGAGAGGGATATTACATATTTGGCTAAGAAGAATTTGCTTGCTGGTGTGAAACAAGCAAAGGTGAAAAGATGTGTCCATTGCTTAGCCGAAAAACAGAAAAGAGTTTCGTTTCACAGTCATCCCCCTTCAAGAAAGCCTGAATTATTGGAGCTAGTTCACTCTGATTTGTGTGGTCCTTTTAAAGTAAAGTCAAAAGGTGGTGGACTTTACTTTATTACTTTCATTGATGATCACTCTCTCAAGCTCTGGGTATATCCTTTAAAATCTAAAGATCAAGTACTTGATGTTTTTAAGGAATTTCAAGCATTATGTGAGAGACAAACAGAAAAGAAATTAAAATGTATTCGCATTGATAATGACGATGAATATATTGGTCCCTTTGATAACTATTGCAAAACGTAAGGAATTCATCATCAGAAAACTCCACCCAAGACGCCTCAGTTGAATGGCTTGGCAGAGAGGATGAATTGAACTCTAGTTGTGAGAGTTAGATGTGTGCTTTCAGAAGCTAAAGTTCTGAATTCCTTTTGGGTAGAAGCACTTAACACTGTTGCTTATGTTATCAATTTGTCTCCTGCATTTGCTTTGGATGGTGATGTTCCAAATAGAGTTTGGTTTGCTAAAGATGTGTCATATGATCATTTGAAAGTTTTTGGGTGTAAAGCTTGTGTGCATATTCCAAAAGATGAGAGGTTAAAACTGGATGCTAAAACTATGCAGTGCATCTTCATTGGTTATGATCAAGCTGAGTTTGGGTATCGATTTTATGATCCGATTAATAATAAGTTTATTAAAAATCGTGATGCAGTGTTCTTTGAAGACCAAACAATTGAAGATATTGACAAGACTGAGAAAATAGATTCTCAGAACAATGAGAGCTTAGTCGATGTTGATCCAGTTTCTATTACTGATTCATCTATTGCACATGAAGGAACCCAAAATAATAATGTAGACGGTGAGCAGGATCAAAATGATAATCAGGGTGTAGAACATATAGATGCTCCTAGTAATGATGTTGCGGTTGATGAGCAACCAGCTCCTGCTCAGAGTGCTACTTTGGATGCTCCTGAAACCTCAAATAGAAGATCTACTAGGGAGAAGCAAAAATCAACACGTTACTCTCTTAATGAGTATGTACTGTTGACTGACATGGGAGAACCTGGAGATTATGATAAAGCCATGCAAGATACTCACAGAGAGCAGTGTGTAGAAGCTATGGATGATGAGATGAAGTCACTCCATGAGAATAACTCATATGAGTTAGTAGAATTACCGAAAGATAAGAGAGTTTTATCGAACAAATAGATCTTCAGAGTAAAGCAAGAGCAACATACCTCTGCGCCTGGATATAAGGTGAGGTTAGTTGACAAAGGATTTGACCAGAGGAAGAGAGTTGACTTTGATGAAATTTTCTCTTCTGTTGTGAAAATGTCTTCTATGGTTCTAGGCTTAGTCACAAGTCTAGATTTTGAGATTGAGAAGATACACACTGATGATAATCCTTCGTATATGCTAACGAAAGTGGTAATTGCAGACAATCATGAGTTTTGTAGAACTTCGGCAGGCATGAAGCCTGTCGAGAGTTCCTCCACTTGAAGATTCATTTGGCCCCTTGGTTGGAGGGGGAGTTTGTTGGGCTAAAGCCCATGTTCCAGCCAAATGCCCATGGCCTAGTGCTATTCTCTTTTGGTAAGTCTCCAATCCTATTTGGAATAGGAGGAATTCCTAATCCTACTTGGAGTTGATTTTGGCTTATGGAAAAAGCACCACTCATCATCTATAAATAGGACTGCTTTTGAGAGAATTATTGAAGAGGTCATTGGTATTTGTCTATGAAAGACAATAGCACATAAGAGAGGTTTTGGGAGAGCTTTCACCAAGAGAGAAGAAAGAAGAAAAGGGAGAATTTCGCTGCAGTTTTTGCTCTCTAACTAGCCACCTTCAAATTGCGTTTGTCAGTTCGTTCACCGTTGGATCGGACTGAAATTTTGACTGAGTATTCCTAACATCTTGATGTTTGATTTGAATGGTGAAGATCGTATTTAGAGGTCCGCAGCATTCTATTTTCAGTCCCGAATAGCAACTCTATTTTGCGTGATTTCCCTTGATTTAGTTGTTGGTGTAGCTATTGTTTCTCCGTGTTTGGTGTTGACACCCAATTTTTACCCTTCACATTACGAATTAATCTTGAGCCTTTTTTGAATTTTAAATAATTTTTTGAAATAATTATTTTGTAAAAAGGATAAAATATTTTCAAATCAGCTTTATAATAGTCTTGAGTAACAATTTATATCTTTCATATTTAATTATGTGAAATTTATATAAGTTCATTTAAAGAACTATTTAAAAGTTTGATTTCATAAGAAATTCCTTTTAAAAGATTAAACGTTTGATTTTCCTCTAATTTAATTCGAATGAGAGATTAGTTGAGTAAATTAATTTCACAGTTGTTAAAAGAGGTAATTATGTATTAAACATGATAATTATTTCAATTTGTTTATATTTAAAGAGGCTCAGGTGATTAATTTTAATTAATTTGTCTTTATTTCTATTCTAACCTAAACTCTTTAAATCATTTAAAAATTAGCCGAATGTCTCCTAATTCCTATCAATTTTGGCCATCTCCTTAACCTTTGGCCATATTTTTGCAAATGTGGCCATTATCTAAATAGCCCCCTTATAACCCCTTCATCGGGACAACTACACAAATGCCCTTTAAAGGGAGTGGCTTTGTATTTTTGCCCCCTATAAAAATGGTCTTACAAAAATAGCCTTCCTTGTTTTTTATGTATAGAGCAACTACCTTTTTGCCCCTCTACACTTCAAATATTTTTAAATAACTCTCAATGCTCATTTGTCTCTCAACTTTTATATATATTTCTTTTTCTCTTTTTCTCTTTTTTCTTTTCTTTTTTTTATTTCTATTTTTTCTTTTTTCTTTTTTTTTTTATTTCTATTTTTTTTTCTTTTTTTCTCAACCTTTATTTTTCTTTTATTTTTTATTTTATTCTTTCTTCTACGTTTTTTCTTTTTTCTCAATCTTTATTTTTTTTCTTTTCTCCTCTCAATTCTATTTTTTTCTCCTTTTATTTTTTATTTTTTTATTTTTTTTATTTTTATCAACCTTTATTTTTTGTTGTCTTTTTTTTATTTTTTTCTCAATATTTATTTTTTTCTCTCAACTTCTATTTTTTTATTTTTTCTTTGGTTTTTTATTTTTCTTTTCTCTTTTTTTTTAATCAATTTTTTTGACCTTTATTTTTTTTATGAGATACTCTATAACTCTTGCCTTAGAGGCAAAACTTAGCTCAAAGACTTTCAAACAACAAATTACGCCTCATTGGCAAGAGTTGACACTAGCACATTATGTCTTGATCATGAGATGCTCTATAACGTTTGCCTTAGAGGCAAGACTTAGCCCAAAGGCCTCCCAAAAAATAAGTTATGCCCCGTGGGCAAGAGTTAACACTACTTCATTGTGTCTTAATTTATGAGATGCTCTATAACTCTTGCCTTAGAGGCAAGACTTAGCTCAAGGATTTTCAAACAACAAGTTATGCCCCACGAGCAAGACTTGACACTACCTCATTGTGTCTTGATTTATGAGACATTCTATAACTCTTGCCTTAGAGACAAGACTTAGCCCAAGGACTTTCAAACAACAAGTTACGCCCCATGGGCAAGAGTTGACACTATCATATTGTGCTTGATTTATGGGATGCTCTATAACGCTTGCCTAAGAGGCAAGACTTAGCCCAAGGACTTCAAATAACAAATTACGCCCCATGGGCAAGAGTTGACACTGCCACATTGTGTCTTGATTTATGCGATGCTCTATAACTCTTGCCTTAGAGGCAAAACTTAGCTCAAAGACTTTCAAACAACAAGTTACGCCTCATTGGCAAGAGTTGACACTAGCACATTATGTCTTGATCATGAGATGCTCTATAACGTTTGCCTTAGAGGCAAGACTTAGCCCAAGGGCCTCCCAAAAAATAAGTTATGCCCCGTGGGCAAGAGTTAACACTACTTCATTGTGTCTTAATTTATGAGATGCTCTATAACTCTTGCCTTAGAGGTAAGACTTAGCTCAAGAATTTTTCAAACAACAAGTTATGCCCCACGAGCAAGGATTGACACTACCTCATTGTGTCTTGATTTATGAGATGTTCTATAACATTTGTCTTAGAGGCAAGACTTGTTCCAAAGGACCTCCAAACAACAAAGCACGCTCTTAAGTTTACTTCAATTTCAAAGAAAGAAGATCTTCTTTGCGGATTATCCAACTTTTTTTGTTCATTAGCAAAAAATAATAGAGGTTAAGAAAAAAGAAAAAAAGAGAAGAATAAAAGAGAAAAGGAAAAAATAAAGATAAAAATAAAAATTGAGAAAAAAAAGAAAAAAGAGAAAAAAAAAGTTGAGAAAAAAAAGAAAAAAGAGGAAAAAAAAAGAATAAAAAAAATAAAGGTTGAGAAAAAAAAAGAACAAAAAAAAAGTTAAGAGAAAAAAAGAAAATAAAGGTTGAGAAAAAAGAAAACGAGAATTAAAAAAAATTGAGAAAAAAGAAAAAAAATTAAAAAGATAAAAGAAAAAAGAAAAATGAAAATTAAAAGTTGAGAGACAAATGAACATGGAGAGTTATAGTGTAGAGGGGCAAAAATGTATATGTTCTATACATAAAAAGGAAGGAAGGGTATTTTTTAAAGACTTTTCTTATGAGGGGCATAAATTGAAGACCACTCACTTTTGAGGACACTCCATGTAATTTCCTGCCCTTCATCAGCCAAAAAACTTGGGCCAAAACAATCCCAAAAACCCGCCGACCCACCTCCTCTTCGCCCGACCCGTCCCAACCTTCTCACCCTTATTTTCTTCTATCTTCTTTCTCTTTACTCTTTAGCAACAGAAACCAAACGCTCTTTTGCTCACTCCTTCTCTCCTCTCTCAACAAAACCCAGAAACCTTAACGAACCCAGTACAACCAAAGTTTCCATTTGCAGAAACGATGAACAACAGCAACAACCAACGCCCAAACGACGTTAAAATTCCCAAACGCCGTCCAGATACCCGTCTTCTCTCCGTCAAAGTTACGCTGGCAAGGTCGCAAATCTTCTAGAAAGCACAAGTGTCATTCTATTCGCACAATTCGTGGAAATTGGTACGAGTTTGTACCATTTCCTTGCTAGCCAGCCTCATTCGTTGAGGAATTCAAAATTTCCCAAAGGAATTTCCCAGAAAACCCCTTCGTTTTCCCCCTCTTTTCAACCTCAAATCTCCTTATAAATAGCCCTCCCCTTTTCATTGTGGGGAGGCTGGCTTTTGGGGAAAAACTTGAGGATTTTAGAGAGGCATTTCTCTAATCCTACGTAACCGAAAGTTTCAGAGAAAATATACACCGAAATTCGAGTTCCAGCAAATTGTTTTCTTTTCCGGTGGTGTCGAAGTTCCCGTTGAAGCTCATAGTCCCAGACACTGCTCTGAAAAATGTAAACACCCTTTCTTCTTTTCTGCGCATATCTCATTTTTAGCATTATGTAGAGTCGTGTTCTTAGGAATTTCTGGTTTTAGGCTGGTTTTTGTTTGATTCGGTGTTAAGAAATTATGAATGGTAGCTTAAAAATCTGCTCAGTTGAGGTGGTTGTTAGGTCCCAAAGTTCTTAAAAAAAAATCTTATCCTCTGTTCTTCCTGTTTTTGAAACGACTTTGTGTGTTCATGAATGATATTTGTTATATGTGAACTGATCAATCCTAGTTTTGGGTTTTGCTTTGATTTGTTTAAAAGAAATATGAATCATTTGTCAATAGTGCTGGTTATGAAAAGATTTTAAAATTGATTTCTTCTTCTTTATGAGTTTCCTGTTGAAATTCAGAACTAGATACAAGATGTATCCCCTTTATGATACGTTCTTCGCCTCTGAAAATTCCCGGTTTGAGACCCTTAAACAGGTATCGATCTCACTGCCTCCCTTGTATGTGTGATAAGCCTCTCAATATGGGTTAAAACCATCTCTGAAAGTTCTGATTGCATCTCTACGTTCATATATTCATCTTTAGTTGTTTTAAGCATCATGTCTAGCTATGTGTACCTGTTAGAGTCTTAAGTTCATCTCGTTCCTTTTAGGATACTATTTTGCTTTCCATTTATGTGGATTTCTTAGTATGAAAGCATCCAATGGGTGATTTCCTCGTCAAAGTATTTGCTCGGTAATTTATTTGCCCGTTGCAAATTGATATGAAGCATGTGGATTCTGTTCATCACCCCTTCCCCTCCTTTTCATATCCAGCTCATTAGTATGAAATCAGCCATCTTCTCATGTTGGATAACTTTAAGTTTAAAACTGATTACTGGCACTTCTCTAATTTAGATGTTAGTTGATTATCATACATCTGTGTTTCTTTGATCATGTTCTGGACTTAATTACATGAGATGCTTCTAGACATGCCTTCTATGAGAAATAGGTTCCAGTTGTATGCATACCCTTTTTTGTCATAGGTGATTTTCCTTTCGACTACTTTTAGGTTATGTATGTCGTTAATCAGTATAGACTTTTCTAGCGTTAGGGGTATCCTTTGTAGGTCTTGTTCTTTCAAAAACTTTGATTTCACTGAATTTCACTTAAGATTTAACAACTTTGATCGTTCATGTATACAGTTTTTGAGACAAAAAAAAAATGTGTTCATCTCGTCCTCCTGTTTATGTGCATGTTCTGATCGTTGCTTGTCAAAACCTGAGAATTTAAGCATGTCATCCTATAAAAATGTGCATTTAACATCAAAGTGACTTAAGAAATCTCCTATATGCTCTTCATTTTCAAATGCTTTAGGCTGTGCATTGCTTCTATTACTGCCTTGACTCAATTATGTTTGAAGTTTAACAACCTAAGTCTGCTAAGCTTGAATAAAGTGCTGATTCATTTTCTCTTTTGTTTGGTGCATATGATGATTCGGGAATCCATTTGGATTCCTTACGAGCCTCTTCCTTGCATTTCGCTGGGTATAAAATCCTCAAGTCATCCCGAAGACCGTGGTAAAGAGGCTGAGATCTGAGAAAAATGGGCCAAGCCCATGATTTAAATAGCAGCAGAAGCAGTCCAAGATGGACTTGATTTGAGAAAATGGGCCAATGGGCAGTCAGCCCAAATGAGTAGCAGATAGAATTGGACCAAAGTCCTAAAACGAATGGCGGTGGGCCTAAAGAGGGCCCACAAACTAGATTTAGGACAGGTTTTTGATAAAAGTCCAAGAATTTTAATTATTTCTTTCTCCTTTCTTTATTTTGCCTAGATAGGATTATTTGTATAATCGAATGTTAACCCGTTTTAACTTAGTTGAATTCTTCCTAAAAGAGTAAACATTTCTTGTTAATTTTCTTTAAATCGCTCCTTGTTTTCTTCATAATATGCTTTAAAAATTATCAAAACGAGCGTGTTTTCTCTTAAATAATTCCTTATGCTTTTTTCCAAGTGTCATCAAGTTGTATTCATTATGCTTTTCTAAATCAAAACGAGATGTTTTTTTCCAATGCTAAAAATAATATGTTTTCTAAAACAAATCGTCACATCTTTTCAAGAAAGATTAGAATACAAAATCTTTTCAAAAGTTAGTCAAAAATGAGTTATTTTCAAATAAGTTCGGATAACCGCGAGTTAGCGGATATCCCGAGTACCTTCAAAACCTTCGCGGGATATTAATAGGAACCTCTTATCCTTAATCTCCTAATTTTTAAAGTTATATCTGTTTTGACTTTGAAGATTTTCTTAAAGTTTTTCTTGGTTTTCCTTTAATTAAACTAAGTGGCGACTCTTGCTTTTAAATTGAATACATTTTGAAACTCTTAACTTAGATTTTTTGAAATGATTTTCACTACAAGTCACTTTTCCCGAAAACAGAAATGGCGACTCTGCTGGGGATAATTCAACAAGGTTCTAACCTTATTGTTTGCAACTAACTTATTTGACAAACTATTCGGAATTGTAATAATTAATAATTTTATCGCTTTCCTTATTTGTTTACTTTTTCGCAAATATAATTGTTCATGGCATTTTTTGCCTCCCTTGGCAAAGCATTAGATTGCATTAGGGGTAAAAAGGTGATTATGCAAGTATTTGCAATCGTTCTTAACAAAACACAAAATTCTCAAAACAGACGAGTGAAGTAGTTGACCCGCGGTCGGTTCACGGTCACTTGTTATTTTAGCCTTGGTTGTCCGCCTGGGTTCCCGGTCAATTTCAAAATCTATTCTAGAAAATCAGGATAGAGCAAAACCAAATCTCGAAATAGGCATTGACCTAAGATATCTTAATATCCAAGGGATATTAAGTCCATTAGTAAGACTTCTTTGTGTTCGAAAAGGCCCACGGCCTGAAAGAACAATCATCCCCTATGTGTTCAATTGAAGGATATGATGTCAGGTTGTACGAACCATTGTCCCTCGGGATTGGGATATATTTAGATAGTCTTTTATTTTTTTTGAAGATTGTCATCCGAAAGGCATTCGGAATTTGCAAGAATTCCAAGAAGTTTAAGAACGAAGGACCAACCACGGTGGCCTAGTTTAGAATTGTACCCCTGCGCGGGACTGATTTTGATGTACATTCTTTTTCGCGCAGTTTTGTACCCCCATTTTATTTAATCAACATGTATAAATATATATTGGGCCAATGGAATATTTATAAATGACATACATATCTGTAACGACCGGGTCCGTCATTATGGTAGTCCAATTGTGCCAAGTTTTAGAGTTAGAAAACTCCGGATTTGGGGGTTTGAAATTCTGGGCTAGGCTAGTCTCGGCCGGTTTAGGGGCGAGGCATGGTCTAGGTCCATCCAAGTAAGGATAGGGTCGTATGTCTTGTGTTGATCTAGTTTTCCTCATAGCTAACACATAGAGGAGTCTGGGGGACTTTTCGGAATCAAATTTGGGTAAGTAGAACTCCCGGAATCGAGGTCGATGTGAAGGGGTTATTTCGGGACGTCGGGAAAATGAGTGTGTTGTAAAATGGACTGATTTTGGAGGTTTTACGACTTTCTGTCCCGTGTCAACCGCTATAGCAACCTCCGCCGTAGCGGAAAAATTACCGCTACAGCGTAGGTCAACATTGGTCAGCCTCCGCCATAATGGGCGACTACTCTATAGTGGAACCGCTATAGCAGAGCGGACCGCTATAGCGTGCTCGACGAGAATTAAAGCTGAAATATTCCCCAAAACATTCAGTTTTCACAATTTCATTTTGGGAGAAGGGCAAGGCGATTCCAGGCGTTTTTCCTCCATTTTTTCTATTGTTTTCTTCCCTAAGGTAAGGTTTCTACTCCCCAGTCTTCGTAATACTTTTCCTATGTGGTAGAATTGCTAGGAGGAAACTTGGGGGAAGGTTGGAATAACCTAGGAATGGTAGAATCTGGGGAAGAAGGGGGATTATAGACTTGAATGTTCTTGGGTGTTGTTAAAAGTAAGATATTATGATCATAGGTTGTTAAATTCCCTATTTTTATCTGTAAAAATGATAGAACTAGGGAAATTAACGGTGAAAAGCCTGGGAAAGGGTGGGATGATCATGGGTGGCCTGAGGTTTTGGGATTCGTTGTAATCCGGGTAATGTACAGGCCTTGTTTGTTAATTTCATGTATTTGTATGTTATTTTAGACCAAGAATGAGAAAGGAATCCAGAACACAGGAAAGCTCGGGTTGAATAGAGCTTGGGTCATTCGAGGTAGGTGATGGCTTATGATTTCTGTGAATATTATATGTGTTTGTACTCTTATCTAAGTGGTTGTATGAATTGCATTGCTTAGAGGGATTGTGTAGAATGTCTAAGGGTCCTGCTTTACAGTCTGTGAGTTGAACGGTGTGTACTTGTTGGTTTACAAGTTGTGTGTTCATATATTGACTGTGGATTGATGACATTCAGTTGGCACGGGTACCACGCCTGGTACAGGTATACTAACGGTTGGCACGGGTACCACGCCTGGTACGGGTATAACAAACGGTTGAAACGGGTACCATGCCTGGTACAAATTACTAACGGTTGGCACGAGTACCACGTCTGGTACGAATTACTAACGGTTGGCTCGGGTACCACGCTTGGTATGGGTTTACTTTTCTGTATCATTGCATTATTATTGATTGCATTACATTGACTGATATTGGTTCCGTGAGTGAACCAGGCTGTTTGTTGAATTGTGATATTGACTAGCGGTCCTTGAGTGTCCGGGAATTATGTTGTATCTGTCGAATTGGTCTTTGTTTAGGTCGGGTTATCTGTTAATACTTAGGTGTTGTCTAGAGGGGATCCCAGGGTGGGTCCGGGCTAGGCAGAAAGGATGGTTATGTATATCTGACTATTTCTTATGGTTATTAGGGGTGGATTTCATGCGTGAACAAGTTAGGCAGAGACTTGTAGTCTAAGGGAGCCTGTTAGTATTGTTGCATGTCTTCCATACATTTTACTTGATATTGTTATACTGCTTATACACTGGTTATTTGAAAACTGGCTGATGATCCTACCAGTACACAGTGGTGGTGTACTGATACTGCACTTGCTTGTCTTTCTTGTGAGTACAGGAAATCTTCCAACGGTTGAGACGCGACCTCATCTGTAGTACCAGCATTCCAGACTTCAAGGGTGAGTTGTTCGATCAAGCTGCCTTGAATCTATCTTTAGAGTTGTAGCCCATTTATTTCGGGCTTAAACTATTTCCTTCATGTTTTGGGGTTGCATTCCCGTACTCTAGACATTAGTAGATTATTTGGTGTTGTGACTTTTAGATTCGAGGGGGTAATTTTCACAGGTTAATGTTAATGAAGTATTTTTCCAAAATTATTGAATGCTAGTTTACTTTTCGCACTTGGTTTTGAGCTGTTAGAATGGTTAAGTTTGGGGCAGTGATGGTTCTCTCACCCAGGGGTTGGGTGAGTGCCACTCACGGCAGTTTTGTTCATGACAAAGATGGTATCAGAGCCCTAGGTTCATTGATCTCATTGTACCAAACAGGTCTAGGAGAGTCCTGCGGAACGGTGCGGAGACATCCGTACTTTTCTTTGGGAGGCTATGGGGCTTTAGGAAAAATTATCTCTTCCTTCTTTCCTTGGTGCTATAACTTGATTCCAATTGGTATCTGGTGATACAAATTGGTATCTAACCTCATTCACTCTTCTATCCGCAGATGGTTAACACAAGGAATAATGGAGCTAGAGCAGCGGTCCCAGCTATTCGTGGTAGAGGCAGGGGAAGGGGCAGAGGACGAGGTAGAGCAACACCCGCCAGGGGTGGGGCTCGAGCTGATGCTGATGCACGTGAGGTAACCCCTCCGGCACCTCAGGAGCATTTTTCTGAGGACGTAGAAGAAGTGGTTGTAGAGGATGAAGGGGCACAGACGGAGGCGGCACCAGTTGGGGGTGCAGGCCTTCCTGCTATGACACCGAAAGCCTTTCAGCAGGCTTGGAATATTCTGAGTGGGTTGGTTGGTGCTGGATCCATACCCGCAGCTTATGCAAATCAGGCCTTGGATACTCAGTCAGCGGTTACTACAGCGACTAGGATTGACGCAGCTTTGGGCACGAATCATTTCTTCAGACCAATGCTAGGCCCAGTGATGACAGGGAATGAGCATGAGATGCTGACCAAGATTCTCAAGATGAAACCCCCTACGTTTCAGGGTACCGATAAGGAGAATGCTTATGAGTTTATATTGGATTTCTATGAGAGGTTGCACAAGTTGGGTATTGTACGTCGGCATGAGGTTGAATTTGTCACTTTTCAGCTACAGGGTGATGTCAAGCAGTGGTGGAGGTCTCATGTTGAGTGTCGGTCTTCAGTTCTACCTCCACTGACTTGGGAGCAGTTCCATGCCTTGTTCTTAGAGAAGTACGTACCCCGTACTTTGAGGGACTGGAAGAAAGATGAGTTCTTGAACTTAGAACAGGGTGGCATGTCGGTCTCGGCTTATGAGGCCAAGTTCCATGCCTTGTCTCCTTTTGCTACACAGATGTTGGGGTCCGAGAAGGAATGGGTCTGGTTATTTGTCAAGGGTCTGAATACTGAACTGCAGGTACTGTCAGTGCATATGACTTCTTCAGGTAAGGGCTTTAATGATGTGGTGGATTATGTGAAGAAGTTAGAGGGAGTTAGGCAAGCGGGGCAGGCTAAGGTTTTAGTCAAGAAGCCCCGGAATGAGGAAAACTATGGTGGTTCATACTCCAGGGGCCAGAATCAGCAGGCTTACTCAGCTCGTCCTATTCAGTCAGCCTTGCCAGCTACTACAGGTGTTCGTCAAGGGGCTCAATCTTCAGCTCCTAGAAGCCAGGGAGCATCTTATACATCAGCTAGCAGACCTACACTTGACCGTGGTTGCTTCCATTGTGGTGATCTGGGCCACTTTAAGAGGGAGTGTCCACATAGGCAGACAGGTAATCAGGGTCATCAGTCATTTAGAGCAGTGGTCCTGGCAGGCAGAGGCGGTGATGTTAGGGGTCGTCCATAGGGTAGGTGAGGTAATTTTCAGAGAGGCCGGGGAGACAGGGGGAATGGCGGCACAGGCAGGGGTGCAGCGCAGCCAGCTCGGGAAGTTGCCTGGATTAATGATCGGGCTCATTTCTATGCTTTTCCAGAGAGGACCGAGGCAGAAGCCTCAGATGCGGTGATCACAGGTACCATTCTTGTCTGCGATAAAATGGCTTCGGTATTATTTGACCCAGGTTCTACATATTCTTATGTATCTATGAGTTTTGCATTGGGTCTGGACCTAATTTATGATATCCTTGATTCCCCTATCCATGTTTCTACCCCGGTTGGAGAGTCTGTGATTATGACTCATGTTTATCGTGACTGTTCTGTGGTGTTTGTGGGGTTGCATACTTGGGTAGACTTGGTAATTCTGGATATGGCTGATTTTGATATTATCTTGGGTTGACTTGGCTATCTCCTTATCATGTTGTGTTGAACTGTAACACCAAGACTGTGGCTCTAGAAATTCCGGGTAAGGATAGACTAGAGTGGGAAGGTGTGTACAGACCTAAGCCAGTTAAGATAATATCATTTGTTTGGGCTAGGAAGCTAGTTGGGAGGGGGTGTCTAGCCTTCTTGGCTCATCTCCAAGATGATAGCGTGGATTCCCCATTTATTGAGTCAGTTCCGGTGGCTTCTGAATTTTACAGGTATTTCCTCCGGACAGGGACATAGATTTCTGTATTGATTTGGAGCCAGGCACTCGTCCTATTTTCATTCCTCCGTATCGTATGGCTCCGGAAGAGTTAAGGGAACTTGAGACTCAGCTGCAGGAACTCCTAGATAAGGGATTTATACGTCCCAGTGCTTCGCCTTGGGGTGCTCCGGTTTTATTCATAAATAAGAAGGATAGTAGTATACGGATGTGCATAGACTATAGGCAGTTGAACAAGGTGACCATCCGGAATAAGTACCCCCTACCCCGAATAGATGATTTGTTTGACCAGCTTCAGGGTGCATCGATATTTTTGAAAATTGACTTGAGATTGGGGTACCATCAGTTAAAGATTAGGCATGAGGATATTCCAAAAACTACTTTTCGGACTCGGTATGGGCATTACGAGTTTCTAGCAATGTCAGTTGGTTTGACCAATGCACCGGCAACATTCATGAGTTTGATGAATAGGGTATTCAAGTCGTATTTGGATTCCTTCGTGATTGTGTTTATCGATGATATTTTGATCTACTCTAAGAGTATGGAGGAACATGCTAGTCATCTCTGCATTGTGTTGGATATCTTGAGACGCCAGAAGCTTGTGAGTTTTGGATGACTACAGTGGCATTTTTGGGGCATTTAGTGTCAAAACAGGGGGTGATGGTGAATCCCCAGAAAATTGAAGCAGTCAAGAGTTGGTCCCGGCCTAACTCTATGACTGAGGTGAGGAGTTTTGTTGGGCTCGCAGGGTACTACCGGAGGTTTATTGAGAATTTTGCTTCTATTGCTACTCACCTGACCAGGCTGACACAGAAAGATGTACCATTCATGTGGTCCGACAAGTGCGAGGAGAGCTTTCAAAAGCTCAAGACACTTTTGACCACGGCTCCTATATTGTCATTGCCGGTTGAAGGTAAAGACTTTATTGTTTACTGCGATGCTTCACATTTTGGTTTGGGTGTTGTGCTGATGCAGGATAAGAATGTGATAGCCTATGCATCCAGGCAGTTGAAGGTGCATGAGAGGAATTACCCAACTCACGACTTAGAGTTGGCAGCGGTGGTTTTTGCACTAAAGATTTGGAGACACTATCTTTATGGTGTCAGGTGTGAAGTGTTCACTGATCATCGCAGTCTACATCATGTGTTCACTTAGAAAGATTTGAATCTGAGGCAGAGGAGGTGGATGGAGTTATTGAAGGACTATGATGTGACTATTCAATACCATCCGGGTAAGGCTAATGTGGTGGCAGACGCATTAAGCCGAAAAACAGTTAGCATGGGTAGCTTGGCTTGTTTGGGGGTGTCCAAACGAACACTAGCTAAGGAAATTCGGGCTTTGGAGGCCAAGTTCATGCACTTGGGTGTTTCAGATCAGGGTGGGTTGTTGGCCAGTATTGAGGTCAAAGCTACTTTCATAGAGGAAATAAAGGTCAAACAGTTTCAGGATCCGAAACTGAGTAAGCTTCAAGGTAAGGTAATATCCGAGGAATCCAGAGACGTCACGCTAGACTCTGGCGGAGTGTTAAATTTCAAGGGGAGGATTTGTGTTCCTCGGGTTGATGGTATAATTCAGAAAATCTTGACAGAATCTCATGGTTCACGGTACTCAATTCATCCGGGTGTGACTAAAATATACAGGAACTTGAGGCAGCGTTATTGGTGTCCCGGGATGAAAGGGGACATGGTTGATTTTGTGTCCAAGTGTCAGAACTGCCAGCAGGTAAAGTATGAATATCAGAGACCTGCAGGAATACTTCAGAGAATGCCAATTCCAGAGTGAAAGTGGGAACGGATAGCCATGGATTTTGTGGTGGGTCTTCCCAAGACACTGGGGAAGTATGACTCAATTTGGGTCATTGTTGACAGGCTAACCAAGTCTTCTCATTTCATTCCGGTCAGGGTTGATTATAATTCACAGCAATTGGCTAAGATCTATGTGAAGGAGATTGTGAGATTGCATGGGGTGCCACTGTCCATTATTTCAGACAGGGGTATGCAGTTTACTTCCAAGTTCTGGGGCAAGCTACATAAAGAGTTGGGTACACAACTCACTTTTAGCACAGCTTTCTATCCTCAGACTGATGGTCAGTCGGAGAGGACGATCCAGGTTTTGGAGGACATGCTGAAAGCATGTGTGATGGACTTCGGGGGTCATTGGGACCAGTTTCTACCGTTGTGTGAATTCTCATACAACAATAGCTATCACTCCAGTATTGACATGGAACCATTAGAGGCATTGTATGGGAGGAGATGCAGATCACCGGTTGAGTGGTTTGAGAAGGCGATGTAAAGCCTTTAGGAGTGGAATTGGTAAGGGAAGTGCAGGAAAAGGTAAGGGGCATTCAGGCCAAGTTACTGGCTGCCCAAAGAAGGCAGAAGGAATATGCAGATCGCAAGGTCCGGGATATGAAATTTCAAGTTGGTGAACAGGTATTGTTGAATGTGTCACCAACGAAGGGAGTTATGCAGTTTGGTAAGAAGGGCAAGCTTAGCCCTCGGTTCATCAGTTCGTTTGAAGTTTTTGAGATTGTAGGGCCAGTGGCTTACAAGTTAGCACTGCCACCCAGTTTGTCAGGCGTCCATTCGGTATTCCATGTATCCATGCTTAAGCGATACCATGGGGATGGGGACTACATCATCAAGTGGGATGAGGTACTTTTCGATAAAGATCTTCGTTATGAAGAGGAACCAGTCATGATTCTTTCTCAGGATGTCCGAAGATTGAGGACAAAGGTGACTGATATAGTAAAGGTTCAGTGGAAGCATCATCCGGTTGAGGATGCCACTTGAGAAACCTAGAAGGACATGGGGGACAAGTACGCTCAAATGTTTGAGAATTCAGGTACTACACTTTCCTTCTTTTATTTCCGTAAATTCGGGTTTGATCGTTCGGGGATGAACGATGGGTAAATTGGTATCTGTTGTAACGACCGGGTCCGTCATTACGGGTAGTCCAATCGTGCCAAGTTTTAGAGTTAAAAAACTTCGGATTTGGGGGTTTGAAATTCTGGGCTAGGCTAGTCTCGGCCGGTTTAGGAGCGAGGCATGGTCTAGGGCTATCCAGGGAAGGATGGGGTTGGATGTCTTGTTTTGAGCTAGTTTTCCTCGTAGCTAACACATAGAGGAGTCCGGAAGACTTTTCAGAATCAAATTTGAGTAAGTAAAACTCTCGGAATTGAGGTCGACGTGAAGGGGTTGTTTTGGGACGTCGGGAAAATAAGTGTGTTGTAAAATGGACTAATTTTGGAGGTTTTACGACTTTCTGTCCCATGTCAACCGCTACCGTAGCGGCCTCCACCGTAGCGGAAAAATTACCGCTACAGTGGAGGTCAACGTTGGTCAGCCACCGCTATAGCGGGAGACTCCACTACAGCGGAACAGCTATAGTAGAGCGGACCGCTATAGCGGGCTCGATGGGAATTAAAGCTGAAACATTTCCCAAAATATTCAGTTTTCACAATTTCATTTTGGGAGAAGGGCAAGGCGATTCCAGGCGTTTTTCCTTCATTTTTTTCATTGTTTTCTTCCCTAAGGTAAGGTTTCTACTCCCCAGTCTTCGTAATACTTTTCCTATGTGGTAGAATTGCTAGAAGGGAACTTGGGGGAAGGTTGGAATAACCTAGGAATGGTAGAATCTGGGGAAGAAGGGAGATTATAGACTTGAATGTTCTTGGGTGTTTTTAAAAGTAAGATATTATGATCATAGGTTGTTAAATTCCCTATTTTTATCTGTAAAAATGATAGAACTAGGGAAATTAACGGTGGAAAGCCCGGGAAAAGGGTGGGATGATCATGGGTGGCCTGGGGTTTTGGGATTCGCTGTAATTCGGGTAATGTGAAGGCCTTGTTTTTTAATTCCATGTACTTGTATGTTATTTTAGACCAAGAACGATAAAGGAATCTAGAACACGGGAAAGCTCGGGTTGAATAGAGCTTGGATCATTCGAGGTAGGTGATGGCTTACGATTTCTGTGAATATTATATGTGCTTGTACTCTTATCTAAGTGGTTGTATGAATTGCATTGCTTAGAGGGATTATGTAGAACGTCTAAGGGTCCTGCTTTACAGTCTGTGAGTTGAATGGTGTGTACTTGTTGGTTTACAAGTTGTGTGTTCATATATTGACTGTGGATTATTGACATTCGATTGGCACGGGTACCACGCCTGGTACAAGTAAACTAACGGTTGGAACGGGTACCACACCTGGTACGGGTATAACAAACGGTTGGCATGGGTACCACGCCTGGTAAGAATTACTGCTCGGGTACCACGCCTGGTACGGGTTTACTTTTCTGTATCTTGCATTGTTATTGATTGCATTGCATTGACTGATATTGATTCCGTGAGTGAACCGGGCTGTTTGTTGAATTGTGATATTGACTGGCGGTCCTTGAGTGACCGGGAATTCTATTATATCTGTCGAATTGGTCTTGGTTTAGGCCGGGTTATCTGTTAACACTTAGGTGTTGTCTAGAGGGGATCCCAGGGTGGGTCCGGGCTAGGCAGAAAGGATGGTTATGTGTATCTAATTGTTGCTTATGGTTATTAGGGGTGGATTTCATGCGGGAACAAGTTAGGCAGAGACTTGTAGTCTAAGGGAGCCTGTTAGTATTGTTGCATGTCTTCCATACATTTTACTTGATATTGTTGTACTGCTTATATACTGTTTATTTGAAATCTGGCTGATGATCCTACCAGTACACAGTGGTGGTGTACTGATACCGCACTTGCTTGTCTTTCTTGTGAGTACAGGAAATCTTCCAGCGGCTGAGACACGACCTCATCTATAGTACCAGCATTCCAGACTTCAAGGGTGAGTTGTTCGATCAAGTTGCCTTGGATCTATTTTTAGAGTTGTAACCCATTTGTTTCGGGCTTCAACTATTTCCTTCATATTTTGGGGTTGCATCCCCGTACTCTAGACATTGGTAGATTGTTTGGTACTGTGATTTTCAGATTCTAAGGGGTAATTTCCGCAGGTTAATGTTAATGAAGTATATTTCCTAAATTATTGAATGCTAGTTTACTTTCCGCACTTGGTTTTGAGCTGTTAGAACGCTTAAGTTTGTGGTAGTGATGGTTCTCTCACCCGGGGGTTGGGTGAGTGCCACTCACGGTGGTCTGGGTCGTGACAATATTCTTCAATTCGTTAGGCCTATCTTTGGCATAAAAAGTCACATATCCGTATAGGACGCGCTATGAACTGTTATGTGATATAACTGCTTTATGTGCTATGTGTGTTGCTTGAATCAAGGAAAATTTGTCCATCCGGTGCCGAAATTTTCTAGAACACGGTAAGCAAAATATAAAGCCCACCACAAAATCCTATTAAAATCACCCTTGAAGTTCTTCAAATTTCCCCAGAAAAATTCAAAGACTTTTTAAAGACCTTTTAAGTCTGGCCTTATCCAAACTACAGAAATTTTCATTTCCCCACTTCGATAAAAATGCCGAAGAATTCAGAAGATACATCAAGTACTGAAGACTCGACACGTCAAATCTCATGATAGAATCTACCTACCCCAAAATTGATCATGTCCATCGAACCCTTGAGCCAATAAATACCCATGGATCAATTCGCCTTCATGAAAGGCAACTTTGTGTGTTTCTTCTCGATCGGATATCTTGTATTGTTTATCACTAACATGATCTAACATATCGGCCTTTGAGTTGTTTTACTTCAACAGGTAATAGAAATTGATCTGTGTTGGCAAAACTGGCCGAACATCCCTACTTCACCCACTCAAAGGCATAAATAGATTCCTCCTCTAACCCTCACTTTGCTAAGGGTAAAATGACTGATAGTGAGGAAGAGAATGTCTTGGCCGTGAGAGACAATGTTATTACTGAACAGAGCAAAATAATTGCCGAACTAGCAAGGAAGTTAGAAAAAATGCAAGAAGAGGTAGAGAAGGCCAAAGATATGGCTAGCTTGGCTATCGCTACTAATACCCCGACTCTGGGTAACTCCCAGCCTTCTCTCTGAATCCCTCCGTTCAACTCCCCATTGACTGAAAATCAACCAAGAGATATCCCTTCCTCCTCCGTACCTAGACCTTCCAACGAACCTCCCCATATCGGATCCTCGTATCAAATCCACACTCCTCCTGTCCAACGCACTAACCAAAACAATAACCCAAGTGCCTACAATCCACAAAACCTCCCTCCAAATTACCAAAATATGCCACTGAATACCTATAACTCCCAGAACGACCATCCCAACATCATCAATCCAAGGAACTATAATCCCACATACCCAAATGCCATTCCACATGTCCAGCCTCCACCAATCCATAATATATCACCTCCTGCTTTCTATGCTATGGTAAAACCATATACCACCCTCCTAGAAAGTCCCAAGTTGGACCACTATAAGGAAAAGGAGAAAGAGTTAAGATCCGCGGAGAAGAAGCGTGATCATGACATGGCGCAAATGAAAGAAGAGATAGCCAGGATCAAGGAGTTTCGAGGCTCATCCGACGAGAAAGGCTGTGACTATGATGATCTCTGTATCCATCCCAAAATGGACCTGCCAGAAGGATTCAAAATTCCCAAGTTCGAGACCTTCAACGGTGTTGGGAATCTCGAGGCCCATCTAAGAAGCAATTGCGACCAAATGGTCGGTGCTCGGAAGAATGATACTTTGTTAATGAGGCTTTTCAGTCGAAGTCTAAATGGAGAGGCTTTAGAATGGTTCACCTCTCAGGCACCAGGCTGCTCCCAGCCTATTTTTCTTCCTTGTTTGCTCCCGACCATTCCGCTACATCACTTCCATGCTCTACTCTTCCATTTCGTCTTTTCATGGTCATTTCCCGTGTCATTTTGCCTGCAAGTATCTAATCATGTGTCTTAGTGCAACATATAGCGGTTCTGATCAAAACACACAATATATAGTAGGTAACGTTCTCAAAACATAAGGTAAACATGGGTAAAATATGATAAACGGGCATATAATTATGCCCAACATCAGTCGACATGACAATGACCAGAGGTGATGTTTTCTACGACTTTTCCATAGGCCATTGCATCATACGGCACTACATTGCATCATATTTTGCATTCATATTGCACCATGCCACATTGCATCATACTGCATTACATGACATAAGCATTATGTCGCATCATATTATGTCATATCGCATTGCATCATATTATATTATGTTGCATTATACTGTATGGCATCATATCGCATGAACCATGTCAAGAGGAACATATCATATTTGCATATCGCGAGGACCATACCACGAGGGCCATCATATCTGCATGTCGAGAGGACCATGCCACGAGGGCCATTATATCTGCATATCGAGAGGACCATGCCACGAGGGCCATCATATCTGCATGTCGAGAGGACCATGCTACGAGGGCCATCATATTTGCATGTCGCGAGGACCATGCCACGAGGGCCATCATATTTGCATGTCACGAGGACCATGCCACGAGGGCCATCATATTTGCATGTCGCGAAGACCATGTCACGAGGACCATTGCATGATCATCCACATTATCATTCAATACCGCAGATACACATCCCCTGCAAAGACTATTTCCCTCTACTGGTCGATTTCAAAGAGGATGGCATTCATAGGCGTCTCTAAGTCGCACTTGCTGTGCAAGATCGACCCTCGGCATGCTTATATCCAAGATCATGTGAGACGGTGGAGTCTAACATTGAGGATATCATTATCACATTATCATTATCATCAATCATTATGTCAAGTCTGGCACTCAGCATGCTTATATCCGAGATCGCGTGAGACGGTGGAGTCTAACATTGAAGATATCATTATCATCATTATCATTATCATTAATTATTATGCTAAGTCTGGCACTCAGCATATTTATATCCGATATCTCATAAGACGGAAGAGTCTGACGTTGAGGATATATTTGCTCCTTTATTATGTCAAATCTGGCATTCAGCATATTTATATCTGATATCGCGTAAGATAGAGGAGTCTGACATTGAGGGTATATTTGCTCTTTTATTATGTCAAATATGGCATTCAGCATATTTATATCCGATATCACGTAAGACGGAGGAGTCTAACGTTGAGGGTATATTTGCTCATTTATTATGTCAAATATGGCATTCAGCATATTTATATTCAATATCACGTAAGATGGAGGAGTCTGACGTTGAGGGTATATTTGCTCCTTTATTATGTCAAATATGGCATTCAACATACTTATACCCGATATCGCGTAAGATGGAGGAGTCTAACATTGAGGATATTATTATTATTTATTATGTCAAGTTTGGCATTCAGCATATTTATATCCGATATTGCGTAAGATGGAGGAGTCTAACGTTGAGGGTATATTTGCTCCTTTATGCCAAATCTGGCATTCAACATATTTATATCTGATATTGCGTAAGACGGAGGAGTCTAACGTTGAGGATATTATTATGCCAAGACTGACATTCAGCATATTTATATCCGATATCGCGTAAGACGGAAGAGTCTGACGTTGAGGGTATATTTGCTCTTTTATTATGCTAAATCTGGCATTCAGCATATTTATATCCGATATCGCGTAAGATGGAGGAGTCTGACGTTGAGGATGTTTTTGCACTCTTATTCGAGAGCCTCGATTGCCGAAAGAGACAATTATATTTGATCGAGTGGCAAAGGCCTTTTCACCATCCGATAATCAAATACTGCTTGCCATCGAGGTCGAAAGCATATAGTACGAGGGATGTCTGTAAGACACCATCCAAATCAGATGATGAACTAGATTTCCCCAAAAAAATTAGAAGGCCAAAGGTCATATGTAAGTCACAGCGATATCTGAAATCGGATAGTGTGCAAGATTGCTCGAAACTTGACAGTCTAAGAGTTATCTATAAGACATAGCGATGTCTGAAACCGGATAGTGTGCAAGATCACCCAAAGATTGAAAGTTCAAGGGTAATGCATAAGTCGCGACAATATCCGCAATTGGATAAAGTGCAAGACTACCGAAAAATTGACAGTCCAAGGGTTATCTATAAGCTACGACATATCCACATTGATATTGTGCAAGACTACCCAAAGGCTATCAATTCAAGGGAAATCTGTAAGTCGCGTTACATCCAAGATCGGATAAAAGTGCAGGATTACCCAAAAAACTGGCAATTCGAAGGACATCTGTAAGCCGCCTCTATCCAAAGTCGGATGATGTGCAAGATTACTCAAAGTTGACAAGTTAAAGGCATCTGTAAGTCGCCTCTATCCAAAGTCGGATGATGTGCTAGATTACCCAAATCCTGATAATTCAGGGAATATCTGTTAGTCGCATTGATATGGATGATGCGCAAGACTTACCCCAAAGGCATATGCAAAGACTATTGTTAATAGCCACAAAGGCTATCACGTTCAAAGGAACGCCATAAACGGTTGCAAGGGTCGTCACGTCAAACGGCCACAAAGGTTGCCTTATTCAAAGATCACCACAAAGGCATCCCAATTCGATAGCTATGATGGCTATCACGTTTGATTGTCATAAAAGTCACTATTTCCTAAGACAGAGATAGGAAGAGACGATATCTGATTCAAAAACAACCAAACGGGAAAAATGAGGTACAGAGTTATCTTTCCCTATTGAATTGATTTACTACTAACAATTTTGTTTCAAAGTATTACCGAGAATATCCGAGAGGATGAAAATCATGAACCAGAACAACAGGTATGAAATGCATCAAAAAGATGTCACAACACGAATTTCGAACATAATTCCAGGAGGAGGTACGGGAAAGAAACTACCTCCCCAAATAAAATTATGTTATTACTAACAATTTTGTTATGAGATGTTGTCGAGAGCATCCGAAAAGGATGAAATTCTCAAAGCAAAACCACATGTGCAGACTACATCAAAAAGGATGCATCACTACGTGGAACTTTTTCGTAACAGCGAACTGGGACATAGTTCGAAGAGAAATACCAAACTCTTTGGACGCGAGCTGAGGAACGACTACCACCGCCATCAAACCACACTCCTATCAGAAGGCATGTGGGTATTTCTATCTTTGGGTCTTAGTTTCGCATCCAGTATATTTTCTGAACTCACGCTGGAAGCAATATTTCTTATTTTTCAAAATTCGGGTAACGATACACCTCGAGCTTTAGAAATTATGTCCAGGTAAAATTTTACTTATGGGTGTGAATTGCACCACATTCATAGTTCTTTTCTATAGCTCAACTTATTTGTCACTCATCCCGAGCCAAAAGTTGTCTTAACATAAAGATTACATTTTCCATCGTCTGAGTCAAACTACAAGCCGCCTGATTCCTAAAGTCTTGGGATTTGTAGTCGGACTCTATGTTAAAAACTCGGTTGCATTCCTAACTCCCCCAAACCTCCTCACTCTCCAGCTTTCCGGTCTCTCCGTACTCTGAAACCGTGATAGTTTGGAATTCTTTCAAAATCGTGCGTAAAATCAAGTGTCTTGAACTACAAGTGGCCTGAATTCTCTTGTAACCTGAGATATGTAGGAACTCGACACCAGAGTTCGGTCATGATTCCTTGAAATTCATGCTAGAACCAACTGTTTCCCGAAGATGAATCTGTGATCGGATAAAATTGGAAACGTCAATTTTCTTTGCCCAGGGTTCATTGCACTCACCCTATCCAAAGGGAGGGGCAGTTGTTGACACCCAATTTTTACCCTCCACATTACGAATTAATCTTGAGCCTTTTTTGAATTTTAAATAATTTTTTGAAATAATTATTTTGTAAAAAGGATAAAATATTTTCAAATCAACTTTATAATAGTCTTGAGTAACAATTTATATCTTTCATATTTAATTATGTAAAATTTATATAAGTTCACTTAAAGAACTATTTAAAAGTTTGATTTCATAAGAAATTCCTTTTAAAAGATTAAACGTTTGATTTTCCTCTAATTTAATTTGAATGAGAGATTAGTTGAGTAAATTAATTTCACAGTTGTTAAAAGAGGTAATTATGTATTAAACATGATAATTATTTTAATTTGTTTAAATTTAAAGAGACTCGGGTGATTAATTTTAATTAATTTGTCTTTATTCCTATTCTAAGCTAAACTCTTTAAATCATTTAAAAATTAGCAGAATTTCTCCTAATTCCTATCAATTTTGGTCATCTCCTTAACCTTTTGACAACATTTTTGCAAATGTGGCCATTATCTAAATAGCCCCCTTATAACCCTTTCATCAGCCAAATAACTTGGGCCAAAACAATCCCAAAACCCGCCGGCCCACCTCCTCTTTGCTCGACCCGGCCCAACCTTCTCACCCTTATTTTCTTCTATCTTCTTTCTCTTTACTCTTTAGCAACAGAAACCAAACGCTCATTTGCTCACTCCTTCTCCCCTCTCTCAACAAAACCCAGAAACCCTAACGAACCCAGTACAACCTAACATTTCCATTTGCAGAAACGATGAACAACAGCAACAACCAATGCCCAAATGACGTTAAAATTCCCAAATGTCATCCAGATACCATCTTCTCTCCGTCAAAGCTACGCTGGCAAGGTCGTGAATCTTCTAGAAAGCACAAGTGTCATTCTATCTGCAAAATCCATGGAAATTAGTACGAGTTTGTACCATTTCCTTGCTAGCCAGCCTCATGCGTTGAGGAATTCAAAATTTCCCAAAGGAATTTCCCAGAAAACCCCTTCGTTTTCCCCCTCTTTTCACCCCCAAATCTCCCTATAAATAGCCCTCCCCTTTTCATTGTGGGGAGGCTGACTTTTGGGGAAAAACTTGAGGATTTTGGAGAAGCATTTTTCTAATCCTACGTAACCAAAAGTTTCAGAGAAAATATACACCAAAATTTGAGTTCCGGCGAATTATTTTCTTTTCCGGTGGTGTCGAAGTTCCCGTTGAAGCTCATAGTCCCAGACGCTGCTCCAAAAAAGGTGAACACCCTTTCTTCTTTTCTGCATATATCTCATTTTTAGCATTATGTAGAGTCGTGTTCTTAGGAATTTCTGGTTTGAGGCTGGTTTTTATTTGATTCGGTGTTAAGAAATTATGAATGGTAGCTTAAAAATCTGCTCAGTTGAGGTGGTTGTTAAGTCCCAAAGTTCTTAAAAAAAAATCTTATCCTCTGTTCTTCCTATTTTTCAAACGACTTTGTGTGTTCATGAATGATATTTGTTATGTGTGAACTGATTAATCCTAGTTTTGGGTTTTGCTTTGATTTGTTTAAAAGAAATATGAATCATTTTTCGATAGTGCTGGTTATGAAAAGATTTTAAAATTTCTTCTTCTTTATGAGTTTCCTGTTGAAATTCAGAACTAGAGACAAGATGTATCCCCTTTATGATACGTTCTTCGCCTCTGAAAGTTCCCGGTTTGAGACCCTTAAATAGGTATCGATCTCACTGCCTCCCTTGATGTGTGATAAGCCTCTCAATATGGGTTAAAACCAGCTCTGAAAGTTTTGATTGCATCTCTACGTTCATATATTCATCTTTAGTTGTTTTAAGCATCATGTCTAGCTATGTGTATCTGTTAGAGTCTTAAGTTCATCTCATTTCTTTTAGGATACTATTTTGCTTTCCATTTATGTGGATTTCCTAGTATGGAAGCATCCAATGGGTGATTTCCTCGTCAAAGTATCTGCTCGGTAATTTATTTGCCCGTTGCAAATTGATATGAAGTATGTGGATTCTGTTCATCACCCCTTCCCCTCCTTTTCATATCCAGCTCATTAGTATGAAACCTGTCATCTTCTCATGTTGGATAGCTTTAAGTTTAAAACTGATTACTGGCACTTCTCTAATTTAGATGTTAGTTGATTATCATACATCTGTGTTTCTTTGATCATGTTCTGGACTTAATTACATGAGATGCTTCTAGACATGCCTTCTGTGAGAAATAGGTTCCAGCTGTATGCATACCCCTGTTTGTCATAGGTGATTTTCCTTTCGACTACTTTTAGGTTATGTATGTCGTTAATCAGTATAGACTTTTCTAGCGTTAGGGGTACCCTTTGTAGGTCTTGTTCTTTCAAAAACTTTGCTTTTCACTGAATTTCACTTAAGATTTAACAACTTTGATCTTTCATGTATACAGTTTTTGAGTCAAAAAGATAAAATGTGTTCATCTCGTCCTCCTATTCATGTGCATCTTCTGATCGTTGCTTGTCAAAACCAGAGAATTTAAGCATGTCATCCTGTAAAAGTGTGCATTTAACATCAAAGTGACTTAAGAAAATTTCCTATATGCTCTTCATTTTCAAATGCTTTAGGCTATGCATTGCTTCTATTACTGCCTTGACTTAATTATGTTTGAAGTTTAACAACCTAAGTCTGCTAAGCTTGAATAAAGTGCTGATTCATTTTCTCTTTTGTTTGGTGCATATGATGATTCGGGAATCCATTTGGATTCCTTACGAGCCTCTTCTTTTTTTTTTTTTATTTTCTGTTTCTTTTTTAATTTTTTTTTTTTTTTTTTTTTTTTTTTTTTTTTTTTTTCTTTTTTTTTTTTTTTTTTTTTTTTTTTTTTTTTTTTATTTTTTTTTTTTTTTTTTCTTTTTTTTTATTTTTTAATTTTGTTTTTTTTTTTTTTTTTTTTCTTTCTCTCTTTTTTTTTTTTTCTTCTTTTTTTTTTTTTTTTTTCTTTTTTTTTTTTCTTTTTTTTTTTTTTTTTTTTTTTTTTTTCTTTTTTTTTTTTTTTTTTTTTTTTTTTTTTTTTTTTTTTTTTTTTTTTTTTTCTTTTTATTTTTTTTATTTTTTTTTTTTTTTTTTTTTTTATATCTTTTTTTTTTTTTTCTCCTTTTATTTTTTATTTTTTTATTTTTTTATTTTTCTCAACCTTTATTTTTTTTGTCTTTTTTTTTTTTTTTTTTTTTTTTTTTTTTTTTTTTTTTTTTTTTTTTTTTTTTTTTTTTTTTTTTTTTTTTTTTTTTTTTTCTTTTTTTTTTTTTTTTTTTTTTTTTTTTTTCTTCTTTTTTTTTTTTTTATTCTTTTTTTTTCTCTTTTTTCTTTTTTT